>JAIUZE010028246.1:0-20501 GCA_022085475.1 Heliosperma pusillum
CCCGGAAATGTACCCTATTTTTCTAGTCGAAATATTTTACGAAATCTTTTCAGCGAATTTAAGTTTTAAATTAGCTTTTTATGTTTCGAGTCGAATTTAGAATTTCCGAGTTCGTATTTGGAATTTCTGCGAGATTTCATGAAAAGGCCGTCTTAAGGCGAGTTTGACTTTTTGGTTGACTTTTCCTTACTTATACTCTTTTTCCCTTAACCTAATTCATTACTCCAAAATCAAACACAAACCCTCTTCCTCTTTAAGAAATCTCAAGCTAGCCGCCCTCTTCATTTTTCGATCTTTGATTCACCGTAACTTCTTCATTACTCGATAGAATTCACGTAAGTTCGTCTTATTCTTCTTCCCTAATCTTCCTCTATCCGTATTGGTAATAAAATTACCGTCTTTCTCGCTTTTTAAATTATCCGTCTTTCTCAAGATGGATGATATTCCTCTTTTATTATCTAATTGTATGTAGGTGGAGACTAGGAAGGTTTAGGCTCGATTAAAGACGCGTAAAGGTAACGGTGAAGGGTTACTCGGTATCATTTACGTGTTTTACATGATTTCCATGTTAGAATTCGTTTTTGGAATACAATTAGAAAGCTTAGAAATTATGATTTTGAGGATGATTGTTGTTAGTTGATGATTGTTGATGATGAATATTTATTGTTGATAGTTGATAGAAGTAAATTAGGAAAATTGGAAATGATAGAAAGGTGTTGTTTGTTCTCGGGTGACTCGTGCAAATTTACAGCACTGACCTGACCCTTTTTGGTAGAATGCTCATATCTCCTTCGTTACTTGTTTGTTTTGGGCTTATGACCACTCGTTGGAACCGTAAGAGGATAAGCTATTACCTAGACTTGGAATTTTTGCATTCCCATATATAGAACTCTAGTTATGACCGTTTGAAGTGGACCCTTGTTTTTCGTTGGTTTCCAAACAACATTGTTTTGGAGAGGTGAACTATGTTTTTATTCATTATGCTTCATAAACTTGTTCTAATGCTTATGTATCATGTATTGACTCATGTTTATCATTTTAAACTTATATGATTCCCTATTCTCATGTTTTGTGACGGTTTTTGGTATGTTCCCACTTTGAGTCGGTTTTTACAAATGATACGGTTTGAGCACTATTTTGTCTTGTGCTTTGTACTCTCTTTCCCTTGGCTACCTTCCCGTTCGTAAGGCTGGAATGTCGGAACGGAGAGGTATCCTACTGCTTAATTGCATGTGTAGTGGGCATATGACGACGTTGTTGGGAGTTGAACGCTATGCGTTGATCGCCCCGGCCGTCAAATGTTGTATACTTGCGAGGTAGTGTTATTTGCATGTAGCGTACTAGCTTAACTTTTGACTATAGATCTTTTTCCGCCTCTTTCGTGAAGGTTGACCGAATTTGGGGTACTCGGCGTCTATGATTGATCGAGTCTTGGATGTGGAACGTCTTACCACATGTCGAATCGGAACATGTCTTATTCCGAGAGTCTGGCCAGGTTTAGACTAGGACCGTATTATTATCGTCGTCCTACCGAGAGGATTAGAGTCTTGTGTGTACGAAACGTCTTATCGTACATGCTTCCAGGAAACGTCTTATCCTGTGAACTTGTTTTGTCTAGGTCATGAGTATACGAAACGTCTTATCGTATACGGTTCCGGAAAACGTCTTATTCCGTGAGCTTCCATTGGCTTGTCTTGCTATTGTACACGATGCTAGTGCGTTTCATTTACCGTGAGAGATGTCGTTTTTGTGTCGGTGTGTTTGGATGGATGACTACATAAATGATTATATATTTGATCATTGAATGACTTGGCATGGTTTGGTTGTCGAGTCTCAATCTTATCAAACTTATACCGCTAACGGTGAGATGTAAGCCCTAGTTACACTACTACAAACCAGGAAAGGACAACGGTTAAAAAACCGTTGTAATAAAAAGCGGACGTTGTTTAAAGCCTCCGTTGTTAAAGGTTTTAACAACGGTTCCGATTTAATGAAAATACCGTTGTTAATAGTTTTAACAACGGTAAGAAGTCGTTGTTATTACTAGATAACTGTTGTTAAAACGTGTGAATAATTATGGTGGGAAAGATACGAGAACGGTTCTATTAAATTAAACCGTTGTTAAAGGTATGATTAGTTTTGGTGGGAAATATTATAACAACGCTATTTTTTTTAAACCCGTTGTGAATATAGTTAATTACAACGGAGTATAATAAATAAGCCGTTGTGGAAAGTTTTAATAACAACCGGTATTCTAGAATAAACCGTTGTTAAAGGTATGATAAGTTTTGGTGGGAAATATGTTACAACGCTTTTAATGAATTTTAAAAAACCGTTGTTATTATTTTTATTATTGTTTTTGAAAAAATTGTAATTTGTTCCCCTGCCACCACTGAAAATCCTGCATAAATCAGCAGCAGTAGCAGCAGCACGCATCATAAACCAATTTCAGAAGCAGCAAAATGATATATCTATATATATATCAGAGCAATTCATGTACAGGGCAATTCATGTACATGGCAATTCATGTACAGCAGCAGCAAAATGATATATACAACCAAAATGATCTCTTTTAGAGCAATTCATACTTACAACTTGCTCTAATTACTGACTTCTACAAATTAAAGTTCCCTATCTGCTTCCAAAATAATCTAAGTTTCATTTATTCTTTGTTTGTTCAAGGACGTATTTGCCCAACAAGTCCCTTACCTCGTCTATATTGTGCTTAGTGTACTCAGGGACATGTGGCGTGTTGATTGAATACTGCGGATAAAACAAATAAAAGACATCGATCAGTAGGGTAACAACAGTATAGGCATATCATACATAATTAGCAACATCGATCATATATATATAGCAGAAAAGATATCAGCTCTAATGAAAAAAAGTAAATAATAGCTACATTAAACTACTAACTCTTTCTGGAATGCTGATATATCTTCGCCTAATAATCTCCAACATGAAACGACAAACGTAGTATCCACATTGGATGCTATCCGGCTGTTTAGGGACCTATTATTACATAATAAACGAAGAGACGAGAAGGCAATTACCAATTAGTTTAATGCGTAATTAAAAAAGACAGATGTATATGCGTAATTAGTTTAATGCACTAGTATTTGCGCGTACGTACCCCTGTTATCGTAATAAAAGTAGGGCCATCATCAGAATATTCTGTCGGTTGATTGCCGGTTGCTCTTTTCTTCTCAAAGGCCCTTTAAAAAAGGAAAGAGGCCGAAAGTCACATAAACTTACTTAATAATAATAAACTACTAACTTAATATTATATGTGCCAAATCATCATCAGTACGTATTATAAACTTACTTAATAATCAACATCTTAAAGGTCTCGGATGGTTGTCCATGCAAAGAGTCCAACCAAAATACTTTCTTCGTGGTCGGATTGATCGCTGCTAGCACCCAATGTCTCCTAGAGATCGAGAGACACATCATTATTAACAAGCACAACATGCATCATAACCAAACATATAAAAATGCAATTGTATTTGGAATCGTAATATTAATTATATATTACCCGGCTTCATTATAAGGGGCAAAAATGAGCTTATTGTTTTTCGCCAATTCCCCAGCAATATAATTTACACGTTCTTCATACGAAAACATCTCGATATGCATAGATAAAACATTTGGGCACATGAATCCGTATTGAGGAAGGGGATTAATATTGGTCTCGGCGGGGATCACAACCGAGTTCAAGTACCTACATGCCGGTTTTAATTCCGATATTATAAACACTATATCTTACTTAGTCAGAATATTAGAATACTGCATGATTTAATGTATTAAGAAACTTACTTCATCCAAACATATAGGTGTTGGACATCAATCTCGTCAAGGCCAGCCCAAACGGCTAGCGTTTCCCAATCCAGCATTGCTTGGCGTTCTACCCCTACAATATCCTTCTCGAGCGGAATAACTATTAATTGCTCGCTTGCTATGCGTCTCTCAGCCTCCTTATAAAGCTCCAGCATCGCCACCGTTCGTACTTTTTCCATGTAAACGTTCCCATGATATTTAGTACCGGATAGACTCCTGGCCTCTTTCAGCTTGGGGAAATGATGCGGTGTGCTACCTTTCACAACCTACATGTGGCTAACTAAATTAAGTTGCTCTTTCAATGATGAGGCGATAGTAGAACTTAAAATAGAAAGAGAGTTGATTAAATACCTCATCCAGTTGTTGTTTTGACGAGGTAGTAGAAAGATTATTGTCTATCGAGTTAGACTTATCCATGTTTTTTGTTACCTACAAAACAAAAATAAAACATAGTATAAATTTCACTATTTATGAATGTGATGAACAAAGACAAAAGGCGGGTTAAATTAGATGTATTTTTCTAACCCCGTCTACATTCTGTTGAATTTTACAATCCCGAGCCAAGAAAATGTGGCTTTGAGGCCATTGGACAAAACCTTTAACCGCATCTGCCAGTATTACTATGTCGTCGCGGACTGTGACGGGCAGTTTACAGGTTTCATAGCCCTTCACGACTCCCACTATCCCCACTTTTGCATGCTTCGGCAAGAGTGGTACGCCATGAACCAAGATGGGTTCCGCTGAGTCCTTGGGCTTTGGGCATACGAAAGCCCGAGCAACAATCACATTCTCTTTTAATGAAGGGTCGGCGAGACGAACAAGCCTCCGCTGTTTTGTGGCCTGAAGAATACACATTATTTACTAAATACCAAAATATAATAGATATCATAAATGATATATATTGAGTATATAATGTAAAGTTAGTTACAAGTATTTATTGTTGGTGGGTAGGCTATTATACTTGAACATGTCCAGACCAGATTTAGCACTGACAGCATATACTAACTTCTTATATTCTACATACCTCCTTATTGTCACCCGTCTTCTCAGCCGGCTCCTCAAGTTGCGTCCCCTTTTCAGAGTTATTTACCTTATCAAATTAATTAACCAATCAAAGGCATGCAATGGCTGCTGGAAAGAACAAATGCAGAGGTTCAAAATGGTTAAGTCGTATTTACCTTATCGGCTTGAGGTATCAAAACCTCAGCAGCATTAGGTACCTCACCCGTCTCCTCAAGATGCGTCCCCTTTCCCGACTCATTTACCTAATAAAACAAACCAATCAAAGGCATGGCTGCTAGAAAGAACAAATGCAGGAAAAAAAGAAGAAGTCATATTTACCTTACCGGCTTGAGGTATTAAAACCTCGGCAGCAGTAGGTACCTCAACCATCTTCTCAGCCGTCTCCTCATGTATTGGCAAGGTAGTAGTGTCTGCCTCTTGGCAAATCTGTTGCACTACCTCGCCCTTTTTAATGACCTCCTCCATCATCTTCAATTCTTCTTCGGAAGGCTTGCCTCCAGAACTCATCTTCAGTATCACGGAGGCCAATAACTGAACCTGCACGCCCAAAATGTAGAATCAGCAATTTGTTAAAACAATAAAATGTGAATTTTACATGACAATAACAAATGGTATACGTACCATGTCAGCCTTCCCCTTATTTTTCTTCTTCTTGTTCGAGCTAGTTGTCCCATAATATTTCGTGACTCCGACATGTAATGGGACGCCCCTTAATCGACCTGGATGCTCGGGACGGCCGATCGCTCTAGCAAGAACGTCGTCACGACCACTCGGAGTGAATTTCCCTTCCGCAACCTCCTTCAGAACATTCTCCTATAAGATATTAAATAAACTTAATTTAATTTTTGTTACTAAAATAAATAGATAGTTAGACATACAAGAATTGAACAATAAAGTTATTAAAAACCCGTCTTAATAAAAATAATACTTACTATGTTGGCCAAGACTTCCTGATCATATTCGTTACATGTTCGGGATCCTTTAGGCGTGTGCCTTTCTTTATAAGTTACATGCCGATTCAAGTCGGTCACACCTTTTGACACCTACACGTTAACTCAAAAATAATATATGTATACATGTATATCAAGTCCAAGTATGATTAAAAAAATCTAATATATAGATGCTACTTACGAGATTTTCTTCTATCAATCTGTAACCGCCTCGAGAACCATAATATACCCCCCCGCTTCTGTGAGATGTTAGCACGATTTCTGGCGCTAACGCTCTTCAAATCATATAAAATCGCAAGTAGATGAGACAATTAGAAAATTATAGATACAAGTAGAGTTTTAGAAAACTGTAACCTGAAACTTTTAGAAAAATGTAACCTTAAGTAGAGTTTTACAAAAATGTAAACATATGACATGGATACTTAACCTGAAACTTTTCAGTAGCTCGTTTCGCCTTCTAATTATCCCATTGTTGCTGAGTGATGTGGGGGTACTTTGTCGGTGGGCTCTTATGCATCTGCCCCGTCTCCTTGTCCACATACAAGTGTAATTTGGCAAGGTCACACCTCCACTGCCTTAAGACTGCCGCTGCCTTACGTAATAGATACTTAGCATGGCAGTCTGGAATATCGAAAGCTTCCTGCATCATCATCATATATACTAATAAGCGGCTGTCTAATATCATACCTTTACACGAACCTTTATACGGCTTCCTGCCTTATGTAATAGTAACTTATGCAAAATAAAATGGTGTTTAGCTAAAGATATTATCATACCTTTATACGTTCCAAGAGTAAGTTCTGCAATGAAGGATTTATATTCCTGAAATCATCTAAATCTATAGGCACAAACTGTTTGGTTGTAACTCCAATCCAAGTGGCTAAATGGCTAGCATTTGGACCAGTAGGAACACCTTTCACACTCCCTTTTATTTCCATCGGCGTTTTTGCCGCTATAGCTGCAAGGGCTGCAGAGCACTTCGAAGCACCCCTCTCCCCAGGCTTATCCCCCTTATCATTGTTGTCTACTCTTTTCCGTTTTTCACCCATGATAATCCTAAGACACTAAGACCTTCAAAATAAATGAAATAGTAACGGAACAGAGTCATGCATACAGCGATTCTAAAACCCTAAGACCTTGAAAGGAATGAAATAGTAACGGAACAAATAAAGAGTCATGCAGAGATTCTAAAACTCTAAAAACTTAGAAAGGAATGAAACTACATGATAAAGAGAACGATAAATAGAAAATGAAAACAAAAAGATGAACTTCAAACTTAAAACCCTAAAGACGAAACACAAAAATTACCTGATAAAGAAAATGAGAACAGGGTGATGATAAAGAGAACAGGATGATGATCACGAGTACGAGGAGGATGATAATGATACTAAACAAAAAGATTTGTGTTGTAAACGAGGATGATTGTAAACAAGGAGGATGATGATGATAATGTACGTGTGTAAAATTTACTCTATAGGATTGTAAATTATTTTTTATTAAGAGAAACTAAAGGGTTTATTAAGAGAAACTATTGACAACGGTTATCCTACAAACCACCGTTGTTATAGAGTAATAACAACGGTTAAATAACACCCGTTGTAGAACGTAATAACACTAAGACAACGGTTTATTTATTATAAACCGTTGTTGAAAGTAATAACAACGGTGAATTTCTAAAACACCGTTTTTATAGATTATGTATATTTTTTTTAATTTTTCAGATACGCGCGCGCGGTATTAAAATTTGAGGCACGAAATAAACTCATTAACTTTGCTCTAAATTAATTTATTTAACTTTGCTCTAAATTTAATTTAATTTTTTTTACTTTGCTCTAAATTTTATATTATAGGCGTAAGTTACGTTTAATTATTAGCTCGGATCGGGTTTGGCCTGGGAATCAATTCTAATCGGGTTAGATTCTGCGGGTTTGTAATTAATAACTTTATCGATCGGGTTAGTTATTAATTATTTTTAGTTTTTGGTTCAATTACCTCGAATCGGGTCATTTTCTTTTTAATTAAGGACCTGGTTATTATAATTATCATGCATCACTAGTTAACCTGAAACTAATCGATCGGGTGGCCAGGCCAGCAGTTACGGATCGGGCAATCCACTTTCTAGATCAGAGCAAGCGTACGTAATAGCTACGCACTTCAATTCGGGTCGATCACTTTTGGGCAGTGTCGGGGGCACGTGTCATTATTAATTACCTCGTATATATATATGTACTACTTATTGATGATGATATATATATATATATATAATAATTAAATGATGATGACTTCCGGATCTCTAATTAACGACGCTCGTACTACAATTTGCAATAATAACAGATTCATCAATGCACATACATGCAATTCAAGTAAGTATTATATATACACGTACGTCAATGCAATGTTTCCCAAATTAAATAATAATGATATATATATATATATATATATATGGCCTGGGGTCGATCGACTTCGTTCATCCAATTCAAGTACGCTAATGAACGGGCCGTTTTTGGATCACAAACCTGAAACTGTCCGACCCAAAATTAATTAGCTCGCTAGTATCGGGTTATTTTATTTAATTCGATAGAAATCATTATTTATTATCCGCGTGATGATTATTAAGTATCATTTTCGGGTCGGATCACTTTTAATTATTAAGTATCATTATTAGTATACGTGTGTTACTTCAAAATAACCCTAACCCTAAACCCTAAACCCTAAACCCTAAACCCTAAACCCTAAACCCTAAACCCTTTTTTATATACGTCTAATAATACATCAAAATATTGAACATCAATTCAAACACTTTAAACAACATTCTTTCTCATTGATTTCATTAGGAATAACCTAGATTTTATAATAAAGTACATTACATTCATCCGACATCAAATAAATAGAGATGTTAAATAATCCGGAACAATTCCGGTTAAGAGTAAAAAGCTTTTCTCACACTGCCACCAACAATCCGGAACAATATTGATGATACTGATGACTTCCGGATCATTAACCTCGTATTTTGCAATAACATATTCAATGCCTGCAAGTACACGTCTTCTTGCATGTGGAGATAAGGTAGGACGGGTACAGCTCAACATATCTCTTGCGGCATCCAACCTCCGAGTATAAGGCCGACGTGGGTAGACATAGGACGATGATGATGACGACGCTTGGTTGACAAGTCGGACTGCTTCACGCCTCTTAATCCAATAATCCCTTCGATGTTCAATGGATCCTTTAATCAATGGGTGATGATCAGCGGGAACTACGGCAAGAGCCTCCTCCTCATCTGCAATCAATTTTGTAAAGGTCGTTTCATTGTTGGGAAGGTTAACTGCTGCCATTGATTATATTAATTTTAGGGTAGTTATGTAATATTTAAAGGAGGGGTTTTGAGGCTATATTTATAGAGGGGTTATGCTGCCATTGATGATGCTTTAATCAATGCTGGTTCTGCTGTTGTTTATTCACGTGTTTGGACTGCAATATCTTTTAATTAAAAATAATAATATTAAGCAATAACAACGGGTATTGGTTATAAACCCGTTGTTATTACTAACCACAACGGTTTTCGTGACCATAACCGTTGTGATAGGGTTACTGCACATTGCAGTTAATGCATTGACTACATAGGAAATGTAACGTACTGCATATTCACACATTTACTCGATCAATAACGTACTGCATGCATGTGAATGTATAGTCATTTTGGGAACCAATGCATGCATGTGAATCAATGCCTTCATGTGAACCAATGCATGCATGTGAATAAATAACTCCAATAAATAACTCTCTATAAATACAGCCTCAATACAAGCAGGTTATCAACCACATACAAAATTCCCAACTCTAATCACTAACATATTTGCTAAACCATACAAAATTTCCCAGCCTCAATACTAACATCAACCATACAAAATGTCTGGAACTTTTACTAAACCATATGCTTGCATCATGAAAGAAATGCCTTGTCATATTGAGGGTGGCTACGTTGTGTGTAAAAGTTACAAAAAACGCCGTGATACGCTTATTCGAAATGGCTACTTAATAAGGAAGATGTGGCCAAATTATCATCGCGGGCACTTTACAGGGCATCTCGTTTTCGAGTTTGGGATGTCGGATGCTCATCGTGCGTCCGCATTCAAACTGGCAAGAATGTTTGACAAGGCCGGGCATGGGAGAAAAGATTTTATTGAGAGCACGGACCACCAGCCTGGGCCATATGTAACACCCCGGCCCAAACCTTGGGTCGGGAGCGGTCACTCATGATAGCTCTCCAGGCTGTGTACATGGCCCACAGATCAACACGGGTCCTTTCCAGCGCATTTTGTCCTCACTCATGCACATCCCGGGAACCTTCCCAGGAGGTCACCCATCCCAAGACTACTCTCAGTCAAGCACGCTTAACCTTTGAGTTCTTTTGCATGGATGACCAGAAAAGAAAGTGCACTTTGTTGATATGAGTAGTACTTTCAATCCTTTTAAGCACTAGTCATATAAGCCTATCAATGGACCTCTTCAAATAACGTGGGGTGTTACAATCACCCCCACTTGAAGAACGCAACGTCCTCGTTGCGCCTGGTAGCATAACCGCTAACCCAGAATCCTCCCCCGCTAGGTGGGTGACCCGGGTACTCCCACCACAGGCTCACCACACGGTCGCAGGGTTGCTCTGATACCATTTGTCACACCCAAAACACCCCCGCCCAAACCTTGGGTCGGGAGCGGTCACTCATGATAGCTCTCCAGGCTGTGTACATGGCCCACAGATCAACACGGGTCCTTTCCAGCGCATTTTGTCCTCACTCATGCACATCCCGGGAACCTTCCCAGGAGGTCACCCATCCTAAGACTACTCTCCGTCAAGCACGCTTAACTTTTGAGTTCTTTTGCATGGATGACCAGAAAAGAAAGTGCACTTTGTTGATATGAGTAGTACTTTCAATCCTTTTAAGCACTAGTCATATAAGCCTATCAATGGACCTCTTCAAATAACGTGGGGTGTTACACCATATCTATGGGTGGCTTCCGAACATGAGCGTCACTGTTTCCCAAATGGAGTCGACCTCGTTGAAGTGACCCAGGTAGAGCAGTGGGAAGGGTTGGCTCTGGCCGAGGCTGACCCGATTGATGCATATGCTCTAGCGGTGGCAGCTATCCGGGAGATTTACCCGGACTCAATTTAATTTGTTGTTGTTGTTTGGTTGTAGTTGTTTGGTTGTTTGGTTGTTTGGTTGTTGTTGTTTTGGCGCCATTTGTGTGTGGCGCCGTTTGAACTTATTATTTAATAATATTAATGTTGATACGTTAATTTGTTTTTTTGACTTAAGTTTAGAAGTAATTAAACTAATTCAATTCAAAGCTATTCAATCGATAAAGCAAAATTAGAATTGAATGACATTCAGGAAATGACATTAACAAATTTGCTAATAATAAACGACATTGAATTGGTGAAAAACATAAACGACATTCAGGAAATGACATTCACCAATTCAAGAAATAGTTCACAAATTCACAAATTAAAAAATAATAAGGGAGATGATGACAGAAAAATGATCATTTCCTCTAATAGATCTTTGTGATAGAGTTTTTGTGTTGCAGTACAGTCGTATTATTAGTGTGTGTTTCCTATCTACATATATTGACAACGGTTATCATAATCAAACCGTTGTGATAGAGTAATGACTACGGTTATAGTAGTCTACCCGTTGTAATTAGTAAAAACTATGACAACGGTTTATGGTTATTAACCGTTGTTATAATCAATAACAACGGGTAGATTTACAACAACCGTTGTTGTTGCTTACCTTTATTTTTGTTTAATTATAATTATAAGAGACAGCAATATCATAAGTACTATACACTGCAATAATAATCAGCAGAAACCAACAAAGACCGCAATATCATAAGCACTATACACTGCAATATCAGCAGAAACCAAAACATGGAGACTGTATAATGAATGACCAAAAGCTAAATAATTTGGGAATCTTCAACAATGACCAAAGCTAACAAAAACTAAAGACAATACACTGAATGCTATAAATTCAGAAAAGAATACTCACTGCAAATAAACCAAACCAAAACCATCAAAGTACTTGTCTATTTTTGAAATGTCTCAAAATGTTGCTCGTCCATATCACTGTGTCCTAATGAATGCCCCATGCCATTTGGACGATGGAAAATTTGTTGCCAAAAGCTTTACTCCTTTGAGGAATAAGCTTATTGAGCTGGGATACTCGGTCAGCAGAATTAAGGCACAATGGGCGCCTTGGGGATTCAAAGGGATACTACTCATTCAGTTTGGAACATCACTTGCAGATGCAGAATCAGCATTTAAGCTTGGCAATATGTTTCAACTCATAGGCCATGGTAAGAGCGACTGGGTTGCTCCGAATAGATCAACAGTCGAACCATACCTCTGGGTAGCTACAGACGAGGACGCCGAGCTTCTGAAGAATACCGTCGACTATTTCCACGTGCCGTATCCGACCATCTTGAATGGTCAGCAGTCGGCCAATTCAGAAATCGTCGATGCCTACAACCAGGTTGTGGCTGTTTTCCAAGCAATGTACCCCTAAAAATTCCAAGCAACGTCCTGTGTTAGATGTTGAGTGTCAAGTGTGTGTGTGTCTGTATCAGCCTATTATAATAGCAGTGTAATGGGATGGGAGGGCCTGTGGTCATGTATGATGGCCGGGAGGGCCTGTGTGTCTATATCAGCCTATCATAATAGCAGTGTAATGGGGTTTTAGGGTCTGTGGTCTTGTATCAGCCTATCATAATAGATGTTGATCGAGTGTCAAGTGTGTGTGTCTGTATCCGCTATGGTTGTAAGATTTCCGCTATGGTTCCTAAATGCAAATCTGTTCGAGCTAATAAAGTATCAGTGCTTTACGTTTGTTATTACTATGCCGTTCCTAAGTTATTTAAAAAAAATCAGAAAGATAGTTATTTAAAAAAATAACAGAAACTAAAAAAATAAAAATATATAAGCTAATACCTCACATTATTAACCACCTCAGGATCGGGGACGTTTCTTGCCCGACATAGTTTCTTCGTTAACCCAAATACCTTCACCATGATCAGCACGCATATAGATGCTTTCAATGTTATCATGATCAGTGTCAACATTGTCGAAATAAGATACAGTGGAAGAGTGATCCATTCCCTCAAACACGACATCCTGATCATTATCCCCACCATTATCGGGTGCACCCCTTCTACTCCTTATAGATAGTACAACAGACCACTTCTTATCCATAGGATCGGTGACATAGAACACTTGTTTAGCTTGGGATGCCATTATGAAAGGATCATCCTTATTATTGCCAACCTTATCCAAATTGACCAACGTAAATCCCATTTTATCCTTTCGAACACAATTGTTGTTGTTATCAACCCAGTTACATCGAAACAGAGGTATTGTGAAATCAATGTAATCTAATACCAATCTTTCTTGAATAACACCATAATAAAGGCATTTTCCCCAAATAGGGTTTTTATCTTTTGAAGTAGCAAAGTGCATTGCCTCAAATTCAGAACTCACACCACTATTTTGCATTGTGCTCAACTCATCTTGCTCGCGGGTGTAAACAGTATAACCATTAATAGCAAAACCGCTGAAAAAAGTGGCCCTGGCATTTGGACCTAACCCAAGACGTAGTAACCTAGGAGAGATGTCATCACCATACAAATTCTTATACTCTAAGACAACATTCCTAAACCACTCTCCAAATGTCTTCTTATGCTCGTTTGCAATCCACATCTCGCTCTTGTTTGGGTGATCGGATTTGAGCTCATCTTTGTGTTGTTGAATATAAGGTTGCACCTCATCTTCGTTGTTTAGCACATACGTATGTGCTAAATGTAACATGTCACGTGACACAATTTTTTCAACCCGGCCCCTAATCCCTTTTCCGGTCATCCAGTCACTATGACGATTCTTTGGAACGCCAATTAACTCCTCAGGAGAGAGATGAGCGTAACAATATGCAAGAGCTTCGTCTCATATAGCACGTTCAGCAATACAACCTTCTGGACGATACCGATTAGATGTATAGTCCTTGTAGACTTTCATCAATCTTTCAAAAGGATACTGGTATCTCAAGTACACGGGCCCAAGGTACAAAATCTCCCTAACCAAGTGAGTGGTCAGGTGAATCATGATAGTGAAGAAAGAGGGTGGAAAATACATTTCAAAATGACAAAGAGAGGTGACAACGAGGTCCTGCAATGAATCCGCATCATCCGGATCGATGACTTTATCGCATATGGACTGGAAGAAGAGACAGAATCTGGTAATAGCATATCGTACCTTTTCAGGTAAAATGGAGCGAATAGCCACGGATAGTAATTGTTGCATCAAAGTGTGGCAATCATGTGACTTTAAACCGGTGAGTTTTAGATCTTGCATCGACACAAGGCTTTTGATGTTGGACGAATAACCATGTGGCACTTTAATTCCATTCAAGCATGCACAAAACTCTTTTTTCTCATTTCGTGAAAGGGTATAAGCTGCTGGCGGTAAAAATGTACCATTACCTCTCTTCTGTGGTGCCAACTCTAACCTAATACCCATCATTTGCATATCTTCCCTAGCTGCGGCGTTATCCTTTGTTTTACCGGGAACATTCAGGAGGGTATTGATAATATTATCACATACATTTTTCTCAATGTGCGTGAAATCGAGGCAATGCCTGACCTCCAGGTCAGGCCAATATGGAAGTTTATCAAAAAATATGGATCTTTTCTTATACCCACGAGTAGACAATTTAGAGTCGTTCTTCTTCCCATATTTTATCTCTATATGCTTTACTTTCTGATAAACTTCATGCCCACTCAAAATTCTAGGAGGTTGACGATGTTCTTGACGTCCATTAAATGCTTTCTGCTGCTTGCGATAACAATGGTCAGGAGCCAAGCCCCTCCTATTTCCCAAATACACATACTTATGAGAACACTTCAAGTATTCAGACTCGATATCCTCCCCACACAATGGACATGCCTCTTTCCCATGCACCGTATGCCCAGAAAGGTCGCCATAAGCCTGATAGTCGGTTATTGTACACAATAACATCGCTCTCAAATTGAAAGTTTCATTCCTATATGCATCAAATACTTCTATCCCACTATCCCACAAAATTCGCAAATCATCTAAAAGAGGTTCCAAATAGACATCTATATTATTTCCAGGTTGTTTAGGGCCGGAAATTAACAACGACAACATCAATTACTTTCTTTTCATGCACACATATGGAGGTAAGTTGTATATTGCCAACACTACTGGCCAAGTACTATGTTGGGTACTCATGTTTCCATGTGGGTTCATTCCATCAGTGGACAGCGCTAGACGTAAGTTTCTAGGTTCAATGCCGAAATCAGGATACTTAGCGTCGAACGCTTTCCATTGCATACCATCTGCCGGGTGTCTTAGCTTCCCATCATTTATTCTTCCAGTTTCATGCCAAGTTAACATTTTTGAATCATTGCTAGTCGCAAACATCCTTATGAATCTTGGTATCACTGGAAAATACCATAACACCTTAGCCGGGATCCCTTCCTTATCCTTATAACGCCACACAAAACAAACCGGACAATTGGTTAAGTTTTGATATAATTTTCGATACAATACGCAATCATTTGGACATGCATGTATTTTCTCATATTTCATACCCACCCCTCTAATTAGTTTTTTAGCCTCATAGGTCTTAACGGGAAGAACATTACCATCTGGAAGCATGTCGTTTATCAAGGCTAATAAACTAGTGAAACATGTGTCACTAACCCCATTTGCCCCCTTGATATTATACCACTTCACCACAGCCGACATCTTTGTGTACTTACAACCAGGGTATAGAGGCGCTTCAGACTCACACAACTTCTTATACATGTTGTCAAGGTCATCCAAATTAATGTTTTCATCTTCAAAAGCATTTGATTCATCATCTTTTTCTTCATTATCTGTAGACCCAACATTCAACTCGTCTGCTTCCAACTCCACATACTCGGCAAACTCGGGATCATCAGTTATCCTTTCGTATACCTCAAGATCATCTTCTTCAAAATTATTATCTTCCTCTAATGATTCCCCATGAAAAATCCAACGGGTATAGGATCGACTAAAACTATACTTTTCTAGGTGAATTTTAACGTCCGTAATAGCCATATACCTAATATTACCACATCTTTCACAAGGGCATGGAATACTAGAAGAACCATTCAAATTGTTCGCAACGACTTCATAAAATTCAGCTAAACCATCCTTATAGTTTGGGTCACTCATATTCGCAGCATTCATCCAAGTTCGAGTCATTTATCTACATTCGTAGTATATATAGTAAGCCATGTAATTCATAAAATCCAACTAATTAAAACTAATTCAATAATAAGCCAACTAATTCAGAAAATGCAATGTATAAGGCAACTAATTCACAAATAAACGAAATTCAGGAAATCAATAAAGAAAAATTATTAGAATACCTGATTAATAAGAAATAGCAGACGGAGATGATTACAAAGAGACGATCAGGAAATCAATAAATTATTAGTGTTTGTGGTTTTGTGATGCAGTATAATCGCTTTGTGTTTGTGTTTTTGTGTTGCAGTACAGTATTATTAGTGTTAAGTGTTTTTTTCATCTTTATTAAAAGTATTGACAACGGTTATTATTCATATTCACCGTTGTTATTATGTTAACTATTTACAACGGTTAACAAAGTCATATCCGTTGTTACAACTAACAACAACGTTGTTATTAATTTATGCCAAATAATGCGCCAAATTAATAACACATTATAACAACGGGTTTTTCATACCCGTTGTTATTACTTTTCATTATTTCGCGCTAAATTAATAACAACGGATATAGAATAAACTGTTGTTATTAGTAAATTTATTTACAACGGTTATTTTAGTTCACGCCGTTGTTAAAACTAATAACACCGTTCGAAAAACTAACACCGTTGTTATTAGGTTTAATAAAATTCCGCGGAAAAATAATTATCCATTCCACAACGGTTTTTCTTTATTTTCGTGAGTATGCGTTGTTGATGGGGCGTTGTTATTGCATGAATTTGTAGTAGTGGACATGGAGGCTAGTGGGAGTGAACCCAAGGATGTTCTTTCCATAAAAATAAAGAACATGAACCTTGGGGTGAGGAAGGACAAGGGAAAGGGTAAGACTCTTTTCAACAAAATCCGGCAAAGGAAAGGGCAAGGTTAGGTAAAATTCTTTCACCACTCTATATGATAGATATTAACTTTGCCCCAAGTACTTGAAAGACAAGAAAGACGGTTGTGTGACAACGTCAGGTAAAATTCTTTCACCACTCTATATGATAGATATTAACTTTGCTAGTACATCTTCTTGGGTATTTGATACCGGTTGTGGTTCTCACCTTTGTAATCATGTACCTGGGCTGAGGACGTGCAAGCACTAGCCACGGGTGACAGTGACCTGCGCATCGGAGAAATGGAGCTAAGGTAGCCGCAGTTACCGTGGGCACCTACGTTCTTCTTTTGCCTAATAGTTTAGAGTTGAATTTAAATAATTGCTATTATGTATCAACTCTTACCAAGAACATTATCTCCATTTCCGTGTTAGACATGGAAGGATTTTCATTTTGCATTAAGAACAACTGTTGTACTTTTTCACTTAATGAAATGGTTTATGGCGAGGCCATTTCTATTGGAGGTATTTATGTTTTAGATATTGCAAAAGAGATCTATCATGTAGAAAACAAGAAGCTCAAAACAGGTGAACCTAATCAATCATACCTTTGGCATTGTCGTTTAGGGCACATCAACGAACGACGCATAAAGAGACTTGTTTCATCTAAAGTACTCAAACCATTCGATTACGAATCTTATGGCGTATGCGAATCTTGTCTTCTAGGCAAGATGACTCGTGCTCCTTTTACGGGAAAAGGGACACGAGCAAGTGAAGTATTAGGACTTATACATACGGATGTATGCGGTCCAATGACTATCCGAGCTAGAGGTGGTTATCACTACTTCATTACTTTTACCGACGACTTGAGTATATATGGATATGTCTACTTGATGAGGCATAAAAGTGATGCTTTTGAAAAATTCAAAGAATTTCAAAATGAAGTTGAAAACCAATTGAATAAAAAGATTAAAACCCTACGATCCGATCGTGGTGGTGAATACTTGAACCATGAATTTGATTCACACCTAAAAGATTGTGGTATAGTATCACAATGGACTCCTCCTGGAACACCTCAATTAAATGGTGTGTTCGAAAGGAGAAATCGAACTTTATTAGATATGGTTCGATCTATGATGAGTCTAACAGAGCTTCCTGATTATTTTTGGGGTTTTTCTATCTTATCTGCAATATTTTCACTAAATCAAAGGCCGACTAAAGCGGCAAACAAGACTCCATATGAGATATGGACAGGAAAAGTCCCTTAATTGTCATTTATGAGAATTTGGGGATGCGAGGCTTTTGTTAAGAATAAGTCTGACGATAAACTCGCACCCAAATCTGACAAATGTCTTTTTGTAGGATATCCAAAGGAATCACGTGCTTATTACTTCTATATAACACGAGGACAAGTGTTTGTGCTCGTGATGCAGTTCTTTTTAGAAAATGATTTTATTTCTAAAAGACAGAGTGGGAGAAAATTTGAACTTGATGAAGTCCAAGAGCCACAAACCGAAAAGGACGACGAGGAAAACGTTCCCTCTTCGTCTGGTACTGTCATTATTCCTTCGGAACCTAGGAGGTCAAGCAGAATTAGTCATCAACCTGATAGATACCTTGGTATTATAGAGGAAGGTGATGACTATAATGTGTTACTTTTTGAAAGTAACGAACCTACTACCTACAAAGCAGCCATTTCTAGTCCCGACTCAAAGCTATTGCTAGGAGCCATGCAATCCGAAATGGATTCTATGTACGACAATCAAGTATGGGTTGTGAACACCCGGAAATGGTACCCTATTTTCTAGTAGAAATATTTTCTAAATCTTTTCAGTAATTTTATGTTCCGAGTCGAATTTAGAATTTCCGAGTTCGTATTTGGAATTTCGGCGAGATTCCATGAAAATCCCGTCTTAAGGCGAGTTTGACTTTTCTTGACTTTTGAGTCGAGTTTGACTTTTCTTGACTTTTGAGTCGAGTTTGACTTTCTTGACTTTGAAACCGTCTTTGACTTTTTCCTTCATAAAACAACACAACTCCCTACTTAACCTAATTTTTCATTCAACACCAAATCAAACACAAAACCCTTCCTTCTTCCTTAAGAAACTTTCCCTCTTTGAATATCGATCTTAGAATTGACGTAACTTCTTCGTTACTTGATAGAATTTACGTAAGTTTATCTTATTCTTCCTCCTGTACCTTCCTCTATCCGTATTGATATTAAAATCATCGTCTTTCTCGCTTTTCAAATTTCCCGTCTTTCTCAAGATGAACTTTATTCATCTTTTTGCGATCTAATTGTAGGTGGTGACCTCCAAGATCCCGACAAAGATTATTTCCTTATAGAAGAGGAGCTTGACGACTAGTAGAGACGCATAAAGGTAACGGTGAAGGGTTACTCGGTATCACTTACGTGTTTTACATGTTTATATGCTAGAAATCGTATTTAGAATACGGTTAGGAAGATTAGAAATCATGTTATGATTAATGAATGTTATTAATTGATGATTGATGATGATGATAGTTGTGGTTTGTTGGAATTTGATATGTAAAATGATAATTTATGATAATAGTTGATAATGGTTGAGTTTAGAACAAATTGGAGCCGTCTAGGGTGTTTCACGGTCGTGAAACTAGTTTCACGGTCGTGAGATGGCATTTCACGGTCGTGAAATGCAAGTCACGGTCGTGAAAAAGTGGCTGATGTTTTACCTTTGCATAACAGAGTGTTTCACGGTCGTGAAACTCATTTCACGGTCGTGAAACCTCATTTCACGGTCGTGAAACCTCATTTCACGGTCGTGAAGTACAAGTCACGGTCGTGACTTGTGCAGTTTCCCTGCACTGACCCTTTTTCGTAAAATGATCATATCTTCTTCGTTACTTGCTTGTTTTGGGCTTGTGACCATTCCTTGGAACCGTAAGAGGATAAGCTATCACCTCAACTTGGAATTTCTGTAATATCATGTCTAGAACTCTAGATGTGATCGTTTGAAGTGAACCTTTGTTTTAGTTGGTTTCCAAACTTGTAGTTTTGGAGAGGTATCTATGTTTCCTATTTATTATGCTTCTTAAACTTGGTTTAATGCTTATGTATCATGTATTGATTCATGTTTTGGATATATGATATTATCTTTCGCATGTATCACATGTTTTGTGACGGTTTTCGATATGTTCCCACTTTGAGTCGGTTTTTACAAATGAGTCGGTTTGAGCACTATTTGGTATTGTGCTTTGTATTCTCATTCCCTTGGCTACCTTCCCGTTCGTAAGGCTGGAATGTCGGAACGGAGAGGTATCCTACTGCTTAATTGCATGTGTAGTGGGCATATGACGACGTTGTTGGGAGTTGAACGCTATGCGTTGTTCGACCCGGCCGTCAAATGTTGTATACTTGCGAGGTGGTGTTATTTGCATGTAGCGTACCGCTTGTTCTGAGGCTTGAGCTGTTTTTCCGCCTCTTTCGTGAATTGAGCTACCGAATTTGGGGTACTCGGCATATATTTTATAAGCCCGAGTCTTGGATGCGA
>JAIUZE010028248.1:0-11020 GCA_022085475.1 Heliosperma pusillum
CTCACATTGAGGACAATGTGATGTTTAGCTTGGGGGAGGGATTGCATTTTCCCATTTTGCATTTTGCATTTTAGTTGTTTATATTTTTCAAATTTTTGAATAAGAGAAAAATTTAAAATTTTGAACATAATTGAATACTTTTCATGCTTTAATTGCTTGTTTACTATGCTATCATGTTACATTTTCCAAACTTAGAGCTTTCAAAAGATAATGATTCAATATTCATTGAATTGTGCATACATGGGGAAGTCTTGTACACAGTAGGCATGGAATGAATCTATAGATGAGTACGCTTTATCTTGACATTTGGCAGTTACATTATATTGTAAGGGTAGAACCTCCTATAGGCTGGTACATCTATCCCATCTCATCGAGTGTGGTGGAGTTCTCCTTGTGATGCCTTTATGTTAAATAAAACGATAGTATGGTTCTCATTTCATTCCTATAAGCATTGCATTCATGATTCACTAAGATTTGAAGCCTTTTTCACTTTGAATTACACCTCAAAATTAGCCCCTTCATACAAATGTTTCACAAAATAATAGCTACACATAAAAACTACCTACCTTTTGAGCTAGTAGCTAGACTATGGTGTATGGGTGCTCTTTTGAGAAGATTTGTTCTTATATGTCAAAGTGAATTTGGAAGAACCAAAATGTTCAAGAAGCAATGTTATGTTCAGAAAAGAAAAGAAAAAAAATGAAATAGAAAAAAAAAAAAAAAAAAAAAGAAATTGAAAAAGAAAGAAAAAGAAATAAAAGGAGAAGTTGTGAGTATCTCCTTGGAAATGTCAAGTCAATATTCAGAAGGAGTTTACTCTTATTTTGTCATGTGTAATAAGCCCACTTGTTCCTTTTGGCTTCGTTATCCGTCTTCTGGGAAATTGATCGAAAGTTTGGATTGAGTATTCATTTATCATTGGTCAGTTGCTAGCTCACTCTAAACTTCACATGACCATAACTATTTGTCCACCTTTCACCCATTTCCCAAAGCCTTCTTCATTGTTTCGGCTTCTTTCCTATGTGCATTGTGATCTTTGTCTTGTGTTTTGAATTGTTTACCATATTAGACTGCGGACACATTTTCATAAGTCGTAGATAGGTGAGTGTCTCAAAAACATTTACACATTAAGAAATCACCTTTTACATACATGAGTGTTCGAGTGTGCCGTGAGAGTCCATTTGTTAAAAGATCATGCAAGAGCCGAAAATTCTGTAGTGAAATTCTTTGTGCTACGCCGTTATGTAAATCTCAGCCATGTTTATGTATCATTCTTGCCCAAGTTGTTTTTGGGCTATGATTCATTATGTTTCCAAAGTTTTACGTTAAGATTTGTTTCTTGATGGTGTAGTAGCCAATGCTTGCAACCCTTGTCCTGATATTGTTTGTTATGTTTGCTTGAGGACAAGCAAAGGTTTAGCTTGGGGGAATTTGATAAGTGAATATTTGTATGATTTTAACCCTTAATTTAGCTCGGTTTTGTATGTCCATTTGTGCTTTGTTAAGCCATTTTATGAGCTATATTGTCCTTCTCCTAGGGCGAATTTTTCCTATTTTCTAAGCTAACCCTGTTTTGTAGGAAAGTGAACGTTCTACGCCCTTTTTTTCTTATTCCCGAGCATTTGCCTAGAACCCCCGACGATTTGAAGAAGCAAGCTTTGATCAAGTGAAAGGCATTTCAAGAAGGTTCACTAATTCAAACGAAAGAAGAAGTGAAGACGGTTTCGCAGTTGTTAGAAGACCGATCAGTTAGGCGAAGAAATCATCGTTTTACATCAAACCCTATCAACAAACCCGACTCAAGAGGTCAAGGGGGATGATGGAAGTCAAGTCATATGCAAGGGGAGATGAAACGAGAGTCAAAGGACCCAGATTGCAACTTACCCGATCGGGTAAGTGGTGTACCCGATCGGGGATGTCTGCTGATCCGCACTTTTGCTTTGACTTCCTCCTTTTTGTCCTATATGTTCAATGCATGACCCCTTCCCCACGAAACCCTAATGCTATATAAAGAGCTTCAGCCACCACACTTCAACACATCCTCTTTACACATTTCTCTCTTCTCTTCTTACACTTCTCTTTAGATTAGAAACCTAGATTAAGAGGAGAGAGCCTAGCCTCTCTTCTCTTGTCTAGAACATTTTATTCTTCCTTTTGTCTTTAGTTCTTAGTTTATTTCTGTCTTTTCTACATCAAAACCTTAGCCTAGATCAATAAAAGTTCCATCCTTATAATCTTCTTTATTTGGTACAAGTATTGTAATTCGTGGATCGACTATTCTATGCAAGGAGTTTCTATTACGGTTGTTTATATTGATCGTCATCTAGGTATTCCTATTTTACCTTTTGTTTAAAGTCTTTATGTTTCTTATTTCATTGTTATTTTCTTTACATGTTATCTTAGATTCATTTTTCATACCGTTATAATCATCATATTTATTAGATCATCAATTTAGCGTCGTTATTATCGCCATATAAAGAGTCCTAAAATATTGTCAAAAACCAAATAAACATGTCTATCCTAGTTTTTATTATTAACTTCATCTTAGATTTAGACATCACCATTAGTGAGTAGTCGTCTTTCTAGGGTGTAGGGTAGCCATGTTAGGATAATTAAAAGATGATAATTGGATAAAAAAAATTGTGCTTTTAAAACATTGGGTCTATGCATGTTTGGACTATAACGATAGTTGACGATTTCTGATCAAAATCATTGACTAGAATGGAATTCTTTTCCAAGGTAGAAATACGTGAATTGAATAGACAAAGCATGACATGGTAGATTAAGACCTAGTAAATTCCCTAAAAGCCTGCTAGACCATCTGATCTATGATTGTAATGAACACATCATTCTTACGAACTCACAATGAATTATTTGCATGTTCTAATTCCAATTTCATCAATATGTTAATTTACATGTGTGAACCTACTTCCCTAGATTCTTTTCATCATTGTTAATTCATCATTTGCTTTATTGTTTTCATTTGATTTGCTTTTATTTTGTTTTTATGCTTTTTATTAGTTTAGAATTCAAAACCCCAAAACCCAGATACTCGTTAGATAAAACCCAATTGCGAGACATTTCACATTCTATAGGAAACACCATCTCCCTGAGGATCGACCCCTACTTCCCTAATTACATTAATTTAATATTAGCCTAGTCTGGGTAATTTATCTTTGTATCGGGCTTGCGACAGGTCCGACCAGTTCCTCTCTTATAAACTCGTGCCTGAGTATTCTCGTGTTTCTCCTTGAGATTTCCTTATCGTTTCCTAACTCGTTGCGGCTTAATCTTTTCTCTAGTGGTTTGGATATCCCGTTGTAAGGCTCGGAGAATAAGTGTAATGTATTTTGGGATTCTTTAGCTAGAATATGTGTCTTTGGATTGAGCAAATTTCATGTTGTCTTTGATCATGGAAAATAGAACTTAAGCTCTAGGATGAATCCTAATAGTGATAATGTATCCTCTCTTGGTGGTTTTAGATTTGGAGCTTGGTATTGTAGTGTTATTTTAAGAATTGAGTTGATCATGATAATAGTTTGTTGATGTTGGGTATTATAACGGTTGCTTGGGATATCATTTGGGAATTAGATGTCTCTAATTGGCGGATTCTAAAAGAGACTTTGCTTTAGGGAATTTAAGTCGGTAACGAAAGTTTGAGGAGTTTTGTCATAAATGAAAATCGATTCATTTTGAGTTTTAGATGAACTAGATGATTTGAATGGTTGTCTGATTGCCAAGTTGCAGCAGGAGCTGGGGCACAGTGCAGGGCAGAATCCAACAAGGGGGATCAAGGGGTGAGCATTGGTAACCAAGGGGAGGTCTACATGGGCATCCAGGGGTCAATCTGGGGACAAGGGATGGGTAACAAAGGGGAGAATTTCAAACTGATAAGTGCTAACCAGGACCATGTCACAATGAGGCTCCATGATAGCCAAGACACGAGCCAGGACATGAGCCAAGACACGAGCCAAAGACAAGCCTACCCACACCCAACCAGAAAATCACAAAAACAACCTACAACAGCCACTTGGGGAAGCCATAACTACCACCACACTTCAAACCACCAGCTACCACCAAGCCCAGCTAAAACCTTACCCACCTAGGTCCAAAAAAGTCCAAGGGAACCAGTTCCAAAACACAACACAACTACCCTAAAAATCCAAATCAAAACAGCCTACCTAAAGCATAAAGCATAAAGCAGTCTTTCCATTTCTAGCTAAAAACTGAAAGACTATCTCCAAAAGTCTTTCCTTGTCTTCCCTACTATTAGAACTACTGCAGAAGAAGGTCAAGGAGCATTGATGAGCCTCGTCCACAAGCTTCAAGCCAACACCAAGCAACAAACACAACCTGGAGCATGTCACTATCAAATGTCTGCATTTTGTCTGTTTTCTTTTGTATTGTCAGCCTGTATTTGTAGCCAGTATTTTGTTATCTTTCAGCAACTAATCGTGGCCCTTAGATGATCCTCTAGGGTTGTATTAGATCAAGCATTGAGGCCTATATAAGGACCCATGCTCTTTTGTACAAGGCAGTTGATTATTGAATGAAAAAACTTGAGCATTGTTCTCATTTCTAAAATCTTTCCAACTTATGCATTGTCTTGGTTGAAAGTCAGGCCAGATAACTTCCTGTGCTAGGCTGTGGTTGTTGATCTAAGTCTGTGGCAAGTAGATATCCCTGTGCTTAGACTGTGGGGTGTTTGCTTGTTGTTTAGTTCAAGTCTACTTACCTGTGCTAGGCTGTGGTAAGGAGTCTTAACTAGTCTAGTTTGTTGTTTGATTCCCTGTGTTGAGCTGTGGGAGTTGAGTAACATCCATATCCTGTGCTAGTTAAGAGTCAAGAGTCCAAATACATACACACCCCTATAATATCACTGCACAAGTGATTGGTCATTTGTGGTTTGGAATTAGTAATTTTCTTGCATTCTTAAGGAATCATAGTTTGAGATTGAGAAATGTTCGTTGCAAGCTTTGGATAGTGAGTGCTCAAATGTTATTGACTCATTTATCTTGAGGATTATAATCACCATATTTTACTAATGTGACTATTTATATTTGAGGCTTCGAGCGTAGTAATGATCGAATTAAGGATGTTATGGCATATTAAAGAATCATTATAATCGATAACGGATTGTGGATCTTCTTTTGTCGTGAGACTTTAGATGAGGCTAGTAGGATCTTAGATAATTATGTTTGTTGCTTTGATTGTGATTGTTGTAAATAATGTTTATGGAGTTTGGCGATTTAGGATGGTTAAAGTGTAATTGAGGTAAATTACATTCTCTTGAGGACTTTTTTTATTGGTAGAGTTAGTGATGTCGAATTCTTGTAGATCTTCTTGCCGACTTCATCGTGATCTTCCTTCCTTGCCGACTCCATTAATGGATCAACTCAAATTCATCACTACTCATCCTTTACTCACTCAAATCCTCTACTTTTCGTCTTAATCTTCCGCTCTCAACGTCCTCTACCTTATGTGGTAATAAAATTACCGTCTTTCTCATTTTCAATTTTTCCGTCTTTCTCAAAGGTGAATTATATTCATCTTTTGTCGTCTTTGTATAGGTGGAGACCTTCAAGACCCCAATAAGGATTACTATCTAGTGGACGAAGGCTTAGAAATCGATTGAAGACGCGTAAAGGTAACGGTGAAGGGTTACTCGATATCAATATGTGTTTTAATGTGTTTTTGATGTTAGTAAACATATTTAGGATAGGAATGGTATTCATAAAATTTGTGTTTGTTGATGATGGTTGTTGTTTGTTGATAATTGTTGATGATTATTGATAGTTGATAGTAGTTATTGATGATTGTTGAAAATGGATGTTGATTATGTTGTTCTCGGGTGTAGTGTTGTTCCCAGCCGGGTACCCGGCCGCCGGTCCCCCTGACTGGCTTGGAACACACTGTATTTTTGATAGATTTTCGTTTGTTGATGATGTCCCAGCCGGGTACTCGGCCGCCGGTCCCCCTGACCGGCTGGGACTCACTGCACTGACTTCTTTTCGTAAAATGATCATATCTCCTTCGTTACTTGCTTGTTTTGGGCTTGTGACCTACCGTTGGAACCGTAAGAGGATAATATATCACCTCCACTTGGAATTTCTGCATTCAAATGTCTAGAACTATAGTTATGACCGTTTGAAGTGGACCCTTGTTTTAGTTGGTTTCCAAACATGTTGTTTCGAGAGGGGATCTATGTTTCTTATTTATTATGCTTCATAAACTTGTTCTAATTCTTATGTATCATGTATTGATTCATTTTTATCATAGTTAAATTTATATAATTCCCTATTCTCATGTTTTGTGACGGTTTTTCATATATCCCACTTTGAGTCGGTTTTACACATGTTACGGTTTGAGCACTAATTGTTAAGTGTTTTGTACTCTCATTCCCCGGCTACCTCTTCGTTCGTAAGGCTGGAATGTCGGAACGAGGAGTGTATCCTTACTCCTTAATTGCATGTGTTAGTGGGCATATGACGACGTTGTTGGGAGGCGAACGCTTTGCGTTGATCGACCCGGCCGTCAAATGTTGTATACTTGCGAGGTGGTGTCATTGCATGTAGCGTACCGCTTGTTATGATGCTTGTGCTCTTTTCCGCCTCTTTCGTGAAGGTTGACCGAATTTGGTGTACTCGGCGTCTATGATTGACCGAGTCTTGGATGCAAAACGTTTATCGCATGTTGAATCGGAAAATAATATTTCGAGAGTCTGGCCAGGTTTAGACTAGGATCTGATATTTATATCGTCGTCCTACCGGGAGGAAATTAGTCTACATATACGAAATGTATTGAATCGTGTATGCATTCAGGGAAATGTTTATCCCGTGGATGCGATTTTAAACATACTTGTCATGTACACGATGCTAGTGCGTGTCATTTGCCGTGAGAGATGTTTGTCAACGTATTGTACGTTTGAATGGATGATTATATGATTGGTTATTTGTGATCTTTGGATGACTTGGCATGGTTTGTTTGTCGAGTCTCAATCTTATCAAACTTATGCCGCTAACGGTGAGATGCAAGCCCTAGTGAGTGTATGGTTGCCTAAGAGTGTCTTCCCCGAGTCTATCTATAACATGATGGTTACGGTTTTGTAATTCATGTACCTATATTCTTACATATTCAATTGCCTATTTATCCTTCTCGTATGTCACATGTATATCTATATATGCATGCTCTACTTTCGTATTACCGTTTAAGTATGTTTATTGTGATATTGCTGGGAGAACCCGGAGTTACTCCCCACTGACTGTGGCATTCATGTTTTCATGGATGAATAGGTTGCTTGATTGGATGGCTTTTTGTTTGTGGTATTTTGGGTTCGGGTGTGAGCTAGCGGGCGTTGGCCTGGATGAATCACCTCTAGACGTTGTTTCGCTAGTTTGCTAATCACTTTGATATTGGATAACATTTTGAGAGACTTCGTTTCTTTGTAGTATATTCTACTTTGGTTTGTAAATATTTGACATTCCTCGTATTATTATCTTAGCATGTAAAAAGTTTTAAAAATACCGTATTTTCCGCTATATAAATCACATGCTTGTTATGTTTTATTTCCGCATTCGCGAGGGTTGTCACAAGGCTATCATAGAAGAAACCAAGGCGAAGAATCCTTCATCTTCTTTCATTCCTAGATCCGACTTCTCTGGGAAGAGGCCATTCACTCCATCTTCCTCTACCTCATTTGCTAACAAAAGGAGGTTTAATGCCCCTTCTAATGCCAACTCTCAAGCTCTTGCTCCTTTCATTCCTCAAGCTACTACTTAAGTGGCCCCTCAGGCCAATGCCTCAACAAATGTCCAAGCACAACACCGCTTGTGCAACTATTGCAAGAAACCGTACCATCCCGGAGTTGCTTGCCGTAACCGACCAATAGTTTGCTATTTCTGTAAGAAGACCGGTCGCCGCCTTATTGATTGCCCGGACCGGAAGATGCCTACTCCTAATACCAAGCCCAAGGATTCTGTTTATGTTCTAAGTCATTCCGAGGCCGACGCTCACCCGGAGATCATTGCGGGTATATTCTTTATCATAGAACAACCATGCCTTATTTTGTTTGACACCAGTGCACCCATGTCTTTTATATCTTTATCTTACGTTGATAAGTTGCCTATCAAGTTTACACCTAGCGAGGATGCCCCTATAACCTCGCCATCCGGAGCGATTATTTTATGCTTCTCTTGTCTCCCCCTTTTACTTGGCTACCTTCATAACTCAAGTATCTACTTAATTTTTCACTTTTGGCCTCATATTTTATTGCAATCTTTGTTGAGGTTTTCTAGCGTTCCTTATATCGTAATTGCTTTCCCTATTCTCTTGTACGGTAGTTGCCTTAGCTGGTGTAAAGAGTTAGTGATTTGTAGTTTGAGGATGCGTGAGCTATGGTACCTATCCGCTTAATCGAGCTATTTTTGTGTTGATTTTGACCATATATAAGATTTGGAGTTAAGCCTTAGGATGAATCTGTTGGTAGAATGGCTTTATATTTTGAGCTTGATGTTGTAGTGCTATTTCAATAATCAAGATGATCATGATTATCGTCCGTTATTGTTGATCGAGAGATCTTTTGGGAATTTTTTTATCTCTAAATAATGAACCTTGAAAAGGACTTTCCTTTGTGGTAATTAAGATTAGTGACCAAAGATCGAGGAATATCTTCATAAGTGAGATCGATGCATTTTGAGTTTTAGATGGGCTAAATGAATTGAATAGTTGTCTCATCGCCAAGTGATTGGCCATTTGAGGTCTGAAAATTAGTAATTGTTCCCTCTTGAGGTATTATAGTATGAGTTTGAGAAATGTTCATTTCAAGCCTTGAGCAGTGAGTGTTCAGTTGTTATGGATTATAACGTTTGAATGGTGAACCCATTTGTCTTGAAGAGGTAACAACCATAGTTTGATAATGTGATTATTTATATTTGAGGCTTCGAGTGTGTTGATGATCGAATTAAGGGTGTTAGAGCGTATTAAATAATCATTCTCGTTGATAATTGATTGTGGATTTTCCCTTGTCGTTAGACCTTGGATGAGGCCAGTTGGATTTTAATTATTTACGTTTGTTGCTTTGATCATGTTTTTGTGAATAATGTTAATAGAGTTTAGCGGTTGAGAATGGCTAAGGTGTAACCGAGGTGAGTTATATTCTTCTAAGGACTAGTGTATTAGTAGAGTTGGTGAGGTCGATCATGATGGCTTTAATATTTGGATTAGAGTGTTCAGCTTTCCCTCTTTCATAGGTATCTGACGGGCTTATTTCACGTGTCGTTAATTCCGCTAATTAGCTTTGGTCAAATAACAATTTATATCTCCTAAACAAACACAAACTATCTTAAATAAAGGTAGTAAATGGTAAGAATAGGGTCGAACCCAAGAGAAGGCGGGATTAACTAAATTAACTAATCTAGACTCTTGCAAAAAACCAATTAACAAAACTAATTACTAACTAATTTCTCTAATCACTAATTAAGACACTAATTAAGACAGAAACTTAAATTAATTACAAACTATGATATTAACAATGACAAAAACATGTAGGATAACACATATGGAGAAAGTTTGATTTGAGAAATTGATTAACAAGTCTAAAATAACCAACAAGTACTTAAGATTCAAATATTCAAATATAAAGAAATTAACTTATGGTATGTTTGGGAACCTTGAGTTGGAATTGTATTCTGGAATTGAGACATTTTAAGTGTTTGGGAACGCTAAGAATTTGGAATTGAAATTGGACTCAATTCCTTAACAATTCCAAGCTAGTTAAAATTTGGGTCTCTCAAATTCCTATCATATAGTAGTCATTTCAATTCCAACACTACGTTTTTTATGCATTATTTTCCAATCTCAAATATTTTCCGTCACTATTTATTTTTTTTGGTGATTTTGACCCATACACGCCCCGCCCAATTCCAATTTCAATTCCATGAGTTTCCCAAACGGGATTGAGAAATTGAAATCCGGAATTGATTTCCAAGTGATCTCCAAACAAAGTTTTGGAATTAGATTTGGAATTGAATTCAAACATTTTGATTTCTACAATTCAAATCATGAAAATGAAATCAATTCGGCGTTACCAAACGCTCCATTAGTGCAATTTTCCCAAATCCCAACAATTAGCAAAGTAAAAACTCTTCCTTTTCTCTCTTCTCTAGTCATCTAATACAAGTTTCTAAGAAATTAGTCAACAAGGATTAACTCAACCAAGGATGACCCTTTACAACCCAATTTACACCCACTAAAACATGAGCCCAAATCAAAGATGCAAGCTTTATGAATAAAACCAAAGAAACAAGCTAGAATCATGTAATAAAACACTAAACCATGTTCTAACCACATAATAAACCAAATTCCACTCAAAAGAATTCATGTAACACCCGGAAATGTACCCTATTTTTCTAGTGAAAATATTTTACGGATACCTTTCAGCAAATTTAAGTTTTAATTTAGAATTTTATGTTCCGAGTCGAATTTAGAATTTCCGAGTTCGTATTTGGAATTTCCGCGAGATTCCATGAGAATCCTGTCTTAAGGCGAGTTTGACTTTTCTTGACTTTTGAGTCGTCTTTGACTTTTCTTGACTTTTGAGTCGTCTTTGACCTTTCTTGACTTTTGAGTCGTCTTTGACTTTTCTTGACTTTTGAGTCGTCTTTGACTTTTCTTGACTTTTGAGTCGTCTTTGACTTTTCTTGACTTTTAAGTCGTCTTTGACTTTTCTTGACTTTTAAGTCGTCTTTGACGTTTCTTGACTTTTAAGTCGTCTTTGACTTTTCTTGACTTTTGAGCCACCTTTGACTTTCGTTGACTTTCTGACTCACCCTTTACTTATACTCCCTCATACTCTTTTAACCTATTTCATTCAACATAAACCAAAACCCTTACTTCTTCCTTAAGCAAATATCAAACCCTTGCCTCCATAGCTTTTTCGATCTTTGAATCATCCTTGCTCATTCGTTACTTGCTAGAATTCACGTAAGTTCGACTCATTCTTCTCCCCTTACCTTCCTCTATC
>JAIUZE010028249.1:0-12879 GCA_022085475.1 Heliosperma pusillum
GCGTACCGCTTGTTATGAGGCTTGAGCTCTTTTCCGCCTCTTTCGTGAATTGATCTACCGAATTTGGGGTACTCGGCGTCTAGTGTAAGACCGAGTCTTGGATGCGAAACGTCATCGCATGTCGAATCGGAAAACAGTTTATTCCGAAAATCTGGCCAGGTTTAGACTAGGACCGGATATTTATATCGTCGTGCTACCAGGAGGATATTTATCTCGATAACAAAGGTCTCTCACAAGGGACCATCGTACCACAATTCATCAAAGTAAGGTAAACCTAATTCGAAAAATCGACTACAACCCAATTCATCCATCCTTTCATATAACACGGACACCCAGTTGCGGAATTGCAACTCAAGCATAATAACATTCTCTTAACTCCAAAATTTGACACAAACTTAAAGGTTTCAAAACCGAAAGAGTAACAAGGAATTCTTCATACTAATCTCTTTTCAACTTCTATGGCCCACAAGGTAGAACACCAAACAAAACGTCATCATCAACATCCTAATTCCTAAGGCATCACCGTCATAGCTCCTCTAATCATATTTCACTCATGTCCATAATCCTCAAGTAACATGGTTTAATCTTCCATCACGACTTACTACTTCCAACGAGCCTCTGATACCATAAGATAAGATCATATCTTTAAATCCAAGAATTATAGCCAAGTACTTTTCCACCGAGCATATACTCTAACACACACACTAGAATCCACAAGAAGTACTTAGTCTCGAAAGCATTTTACACCTCAAGGAATCATCCCAATATTCTCACTGATAACAACTAGCTCTAATCTAGGTACGATCCTCAAGACTATCTAATATCACTAAACTCCTAAGTTCAAATGATTAAATCATTAATGGGTTATGAAGTCCTTGCCAACTCATTCAATCTTACACTATCAAATACCATGAACTATTCACACATGAGTCATGGCAAGCATTAAGCATTAAAATCATCAAACTTATCTGACCACACTTTCCTCAAGGATACAACTACTCAATACTATGGGGTGAACTTAGATCTACACCATCTTCTTTAAATCCCAAATTTATCTTCACTAACACTAACATTCTACAAAGTACAAAATTCTTTCGACCAAGTCTAATATACCACAAACAAAAGGGTATGGTGTCCACAAAAGGTCACATGAGGAAGTTGAGGGTACAAATGGGTAAGAAGGAGGAATGTAATAAGAGTAATTTCCAAGGGGAAAGGAAGTTCGAATATAAAGAAGCATCTAGATAGAAGGAAGAGAGCAAGATACCTTATGGGCAAGAAAAATAATCGATGAGGAAGAAATACACTTCAAATAGGCTCGTCAATCTTCAACCTTCGACAAAGGATGCTTCTTCTTGCGAGCACACGGTCCACCTCAAGATGGTAGATACAAACATGGGTAACATAACTCAACACAATCAACAAACAAGTTAGAACCTAACAAACATCAAGTACATTAAAGACTACCATCTTAGGTCCTTAAGTCTACCCATCTCTCATTCATTATTCATTGGTTAAGTTATTTACGGTTGGGGTGCACGAATGTGCGTCGGGAGCGTTATAGCTCTGATAACAACTGTGACACCCCGCGATTTAGCAGTAAAGTAAACACATAGATTTGCAGCGGAAAACACGATATTTTAAAAACTTTAAAAGCAAACCGCGAATGTCACTATAATATAAAACCAAAACTTAATTTAATAAATCGTTTATAAAAATTGTATCTTAAATAAACACAAGTGACGTCGATCCTGTGATAAAACACAGTTAATATACTAAACTAATGTAAACTACACGCTAAGGGTGAATCGCTGTAAGAACAACGCCCGCTAGCTCACTAGCAACAACCCCTTGCAAACACCAACCTACAACCTGTTCATTCATTAAAAATAAATGCCATAGTCAGTGGGGAGTAACTCAGGGTTCTCCCAGCCATATCACATCAAAAAGAACATAAACTAGCATGTAACCATGTGTCGTCATGGAAACATATATAGCATGCCAGATGTCAGAATAACGTTATGATAATAAAAATATACGAGTAAAGGAAACCATCATCCATCATGATCATGCAATACAAGACTCGGGGAAGACTCCCCTTGGCAACCATATAGAACACTAAGGGCTTGCATCTCACCATTAGCGACATATGCTTGAGAAGGTTTGCCACTCGACACACAAACCAATCATAGGCGTCCAAACAATCAAGTATACAATCCATCATGTGATCAAACATAAGCATACACACTCTCACGGTAAATGACACGCACTAGCATCATGTACAATAGCAAGACAAGTCAATCGAAGTCCACGATATAAGGCGTTTCCCTGAACCGCAGACGATAAGGTGTTTCGTATACTCAGGACCTAGACAAACATGTCCAAGGGGTAAGGCGTTCCCCTAAACTGTGTACGATAAGGCGTTTCGCTCACACAAGACTCTAATCCTCTCGGTAGGACGGCGATAATAATACGCTCCTAGTCTAAACCTGGGCAGACTCTCGGGATAAGGCGTTTCTTAATTCGACATGTGGTATGACGTTCCACATCCAAGACTCGAACAACACAAAGGATGTCGAGTACCCCAAATTCGGCTAAACCACACGAAAGAGGCGGAAAGAGATCTATAGTCAAAAGTCAAGCTAGTACGCTACATTCAATGACACCACCTCGCAAGGATACAACATTTCACGGCCGGGTCGATCAACGCATTGCGTTCACCTCCTAACAACGTCGTCATATCCCCACCAAAACGTGCATACAAGCATCAAGGATACACCACATCGCTCCGACATTCCAGTCTAACGAGGATATGGTGTATCCGAGAAATGAGATTTCATAGCACTCAACAATTAGTGCTCAAATCAAATACATAAGGTAGAACAGACTCAAGAGGGAGCACACCAAAATCGTCACAATTCATGTGATATAAGCATGTGAAATATCATATATCCTAAACATGAATATTTATGTTATTACGCAAATTTATAAGATAAAGAAACTATCCAAACTATTACATGTGAAGGCATATGGAAAAGAAATGAGAAGAAGCTACAGGGGGGTGCCAGGCGGTCAGGTGGACCGGCTGCCGGCTACCCGGCTGGAACCACAGCAACACATAACAACAACAATAAATACATAGGGATCCCCAGCCATTGGGTGTGAGCATCTGCTGGCTACCTGGCTGGGGTCAGATGTCAAATGAGAGAAGTGAAGAAAAAGAAAAATGGGAGAGTTCCAGCCGGTTGGCCGCCTGGGACTCACAGTCTTACAAAACACATTCAATTTACAGAGAGTTCCTAGCCGTTTTGGAGGACCGGCGGCCGATTGACCGGCTGATACTCACGCAACACGAAATTATCAAAGTTACACAAGTCACATCAGACGAGTTCCCATCCGGTCGGCTGACCGGCGGCCGGTCGGCTGGCTGGGACAACAAACACGCAAATAACCAACAACAACAACCAAACTCAAACTCCATGGTTACCATTCAATTCCAACAACATTTACCAACATCCAACCACATTAAATGCATATTAATCATCACCAATCATTGTGTAAAAATCAATTAATGCAAACCCAAGCATATTTATTGCCCAACACAAGTTCCAACATGTTAAACAAGCATAATTAACCACTTGAATGCAACTTAGCATAGGATTTGTGAAATATAAGCATAGAAAATGAATTCACTCATATGAAAGAACAACAAGCATGTTTCCTCATGAAATTAAGGTAAAGAGTGTATCTTTTCTAACTAAAACCACTATTAAAGCGTTAAAACACGTAATGATATCGAGTAACCCATCACCGTTACCTCGATTAGAACTTAAAATCCTTGATTCCCAAGCTAACCATCAACCCACATGAGTTCCTTGACCCAAAATCTTCAAAACCCACCCTTTTATCGATAAATAATATAGTAGTAATCCAAACCAAAATTTCTGGAAATCAGTCTTAAAAGAAGGTTAAAAGTTTCGATCTTTTATTGGCTAGAAAGAAAGAGGACGGTGAGAGGATTCGGAAACATTAAACGGAATCGAATTACGTTAAGAAACGAAGAAGTTATGCCCGTCTTATTTTTAGATCTAGAAAATGGGTTTTGATAAAAAGTTGGAGTGAAAGAGTATTTTATGTTATTAAAAGGAAGAGGAAGATGAGAGGAGAAGATTTATATAAAAATCGTCAAGTTTCGTTGAGAGACGGAGAAATGACTTCCATCTTAAGTTTAGGAAGTTATGAAGGTTTAATGGTGTTTTGTGTTGAGGAAAGAGAAGGAGAAGGAGGAGTATGTTTGCTGAAATTTTGAGAGGGAAGAAGGAGGGATAAATGAGTTTATTTTGAGAAGGTGAGTAATAGAAGGCCCATAATTCATATCGAGTCGACTCCCTTGAATTTTCGCGTAGAATCCGATTATGAACTCATAACGAACTGAAATGCGACGGTTTCTACCCAACTAAGTGATAAGTGAATATTTGTATGATTTTAATCCCCATTTTAGCTCGGTTTTGTATGTCATTTGTAATTTGTTAAGCCGTTTTATGAGCTAATATCGTCTTCTAGGCGAATTCCTATGTTCTAACCTGTTTTGTAGGGAAAGTGACGTTTCTACGCCCTTTTTCTATATTCCCGAGCATTTGCCTAGAACCCGACGATTTGAGAAGCAAGCTTGACCATGTCGAAGGCATTTCAAGAAGGTTCACCGATTCAAAAGAAAGAAGAAGTAAAGACAATGTCGCAGTTGTTAGAAGATCAATCAGTTAGGCGAAGAATTCATCGTTTTACATCAAACCCTATCAACTTACCCTATCGGGTAAGTGTGTACCTGATCGGGTATCCCTGCTGCTTCTAGCAAATTGCTTCAACTTCCTCCTTTTGTCCTATATGTTCAATGCTCGACCCCTTCCCCACAAAACCCTAATGTTATATAAAGGATGCTCCAGCCACTCTTGTCAACACATCTCTTCATACTTCACTTCTCTTCTCTTCTTACACTTCTCTTTAGATTAGAAACCTAGGTTAAGAGGAGAGAGCCTAGCCTCTCTTCTCTTGTCTAGAACATTTTCTTCTTCTTTTTCATCTTTAGTTCTTAGTTTATTTCTGTCTTTTCTATATCAAAACCTTAGCTTAGATCAATAAGAATTTCATCTTTGTAATCTACTTTATTTGGTTCAAGTATTGTGATTCATGGAACGACTATTCTAAGCAAGGGATTTCTATTATCGTTATCATTATCGTTGTTGATCGTCATCTAGGTATTCCTATCTTATCTTTTGTTAATATCTTTATGTTTTCTATTTGATTGTTATTTTCCGTCCATGTTATCTTAGATTCATTTTAGTATCGTTATAATCGTCATTTCATTTCATTAGATTATCAATTTAGCGTCGTTATTATCGGCATATAAAGAGTCTTAAACTATTGTCAAAATCAAATAAACATGTCTATCCTAGTTTTCGTTATTAACTTCATCTTAGATTTAAACATCGCCATGAGTGAGTAGTCACCTTTCTAGGGTGTAGGGTAGCCATGTTAGATTGATTGAAAGATGTTAATTGGATAAAAGAAATTGTGCTTTTAAAACATTGTGTCTATGCATGTTTGGACTTTAACGATAGTTGACGATTTCTGATCAAAATCATTAACTAGAATGGAATTCTTTTCCAAGCTAGAGATACGTGAATTGAATAGACAAAGCATGACATGGTAAATTAAGACCTAGTAAATTGCCTAAAAGCCTGCTAGACCATCTGATCTATGATTGTAATGAACACATCATTCTTACGAACTCACAATGAATTATTTGCATGCTCCATAACCAATTGCATCAATATATTAATCTACATGTGTGAACCTACTTCCCTAGATGCTTTTCATTATTGTTAATTCATCATTTGCTTAATTGCTTCCATCTTCATTTGCTTTTATTTTGTTTTCATTTATGCTTTTTGTTAGTTTAGACATCATAATCCCAAAACCCAGAAACTCGTTAGATAAAACCCAATTGCGAGACACTTCACATTCTATAGGAAACACCATCTCCCTGAGGATCGACCCCTACTTCCCTAATTACATTAATTTGTTATTAGCCTAGTCTGGGTAAATTATCTTTGTATCGGGCTTGCGACAGGCACGATCACTAAGCTAAATCCTATTTAACATTAATTTAAAGCCACGAAATTAAAAATTATCGACTTAAAATATTTTAACTCATAAAAGTAAAAGACGAATTTATAAAATTTACGACTTTAGTAGATTATTCATTATTATAAAATCTGGGGTGTTACAATTTTTTTTACTAGATTCTATCCACTTGTTGAATAAATATCAATAATTATACTCAACCGACCGGTAATTAAAAGCTCAAGTTTATCTCCTCGTTCCTAGTCTGAACCAACATCCTGATCCAACTTATCAATCGTCAGCCTGACAAGAGCCGGCATGGGTAAACCTAATAGGAGAAATTGCTTGAGTATCAAGGCACCATCCAGGAGAGGGGAACCAGCCCAGGGATATCGTTATGCCTGCTCAACACAAAGTCCAATAATAAAGGATTATTGGATGATTTAAGTACTGCGCACGTGATAGAATGGCGAACCATAAGAGTAGTTCATATTGTCATGAAAGACCAAGTTACCAAGACGCGATGGCTAGACACTTACCCTAGTGGAAAGCGGAAGAAGCAACGTAGGAAGGAAGTAGTTGCCCAAGGTCGTAGGTACGTTACCTATGAACGTCCAACGACTGAAAACAAGTGCAAGAAGGATTGGATACAAGACATTTAGGGATATAAATAGCAGAAAATATATCAACAAATGCAAAACACAGCTACACATCATCTTTAGTTGCTCATTTTATTCTTATACACAATTGTACTCGATCAATATTCAAATATTAGAGAAACCCTCTTTTGGCTTGGTGCTAGTGATTTTTGTCCATTCCAAGAGTTTTTCCATGTATAAATTATTGTCTCAGTTTATTTTCATATTTCCAATAATCATTCGTTCCTTTCTATTAACTTATATCATAAAACTCTCTGAATCATCTGATGTGCTAGATTAGCCGACTTCTTACATTCATGGCAGGATTACTTTTTAAGGGAAAAATCATGCTTAAGCAATTGTCATAGAGTCTGCCTATGTAATGGAACAGTCATGGTGCTCACTTGAATATGGTTTAACTTGTCTCAACAACCTATGCGGAAAAAAATTGAAAATAAATAAAAAATGAATATGATTATAGTATATGTAAAAAAAATACAATTTCAAATAATTTACATATCATATAATCTACAGCAATTCAGGTACCCGTCTCAATCCTATTGAAACTACATGACCATCATGCTTAGCATGCGAAAAAGGCTTGGTTAAATGATCAACACTATTGTGGTAAGTCCCCACCTTACAAATCGTTATTTCCCTACGCTCTACATAATCTCTTATTACAAGAAACTTCCTCAATACATGTCTAGACTTATTAATAGACTTTGGCTCTCGCCTGGACCACATCTCCATTGTTGTCGCTTTATAACATAATAGGATCTGCATCTGTGTGCACTACGTCTAGTCCCTTCAAAAACTATCGAATCCACACTGCTTCCTTTGGGGATTCAGACGCACCCACGAACTCAGCTTCCATAATAGAATTTGTTGTGACACTATGCTTGGAACTCTTTCAACAGATTGATCCTCCGTTCATCATAAAAACACAGCCGGATTGAGATTGCAAAACATCCCGATATGTCTAGAATGTAGCATCCGTGTAATCCCTTACACGTAATTCAGAATCACTTCCAAACAGCAAGAATGAATCCTTAGTCTTTCTTAAGTACTTCTGGATGTTGTTTATGGCTATATAGTGACTTTCACCTGGATTTGATTGGTAATGGCTCGTCATACTCAAAGCATAAGAGACGTCAGGGCAAGTGCACATCATCGTGTACATGATAGAACCAGTTATAGAAGCATATAAGATTCTACTCATGCGTTCAATCCTCTCGAAGCTCAGTAGGACACTGTGTCTTATTCAGAGTGATCCCATGACCTATAGGTAGAAAAGCTCTCGAAGATTTTTTCATATTGAACCCCTCAAGAAGCTTATCAATATAGTGGGTCCGCTGTTAGTGCAATGTGGGACGACTTTGCTTTCTACCTCTAAGAGACACTCCAAAAAATTGCTCCTTACTCGCTCTCAACCGACCTATACTTGGAAGATATGCTTTATTTGAACGGTACGTCCCATGGTAAATTCTCAATTAAGTCGGCTCTCGTTCTTATTAAAGGATCGAACATCCATGTTGGGGACTAGGGCTGAGCAAAAATATAGTTGAAAGTGAAAGTCGCCAAAAACTGGCGGAATGCTCGATACGGTTTTATTATACGTATCCGATACGATATACGGTTTCAATTATACGGATTTCCGTATATCCGATACGAATTTCCGTATATACGATACGGTTTATAAAAAACCGTATCGGATACGTATCGGCAAAATTTGAAACCGGATATACGGTTTCCGATACGGTTCCTATTTTTAATATAAAATATAAAAATAAAATCATAAAACCACTAAACGTCGAGTATGTCCGTGACTCAATCGTATTACTTGTATACATTTTTAAGTTATTTATTCTTAAAATATGTGATACTCTTTTAAATTATTAAGAAAAATCATAAAATCACAAAAAAAATAAAAATAAGACATAAAATTTTACATAATTAAATGAAAAACCGGATACCGGATATACGGTTTCCGGATATACGGAAAAACCGTATATCCGGTTTCCGGATATACGGAAAATCCGTATCGGATAAGGATACTCAAAATTGAGTTTTTTAAAACCGGATACCCGATACGGTTTTGAAAACCGTATCGGATATCCGGTTTTGCTCACCCTAATGGGGACAATCCAACCGCCTGACACTCATTTGGAAACTCCTTATGCATTAAAGAAAAAAAATGTTTATTTTCCTCGCAGCTCACGATCGTCTTATGGCCAACTACAACATGGTTCTCCTTAGGTTAGCTGCTGATACGATGTGCCCAAGGTGCCTCGAGGAATATGAACTTGCTGATAATCTCCTCCACCATTATCCTATTTCAAGTAAGATTTGGTCGAAAATTTGAGATTGTGCTGCACACGATGATTTTATATTGATTCTTTTTACTTATGGGAGACAAAAAATGCTAGCAACACTTCGTCTCTTACCTCACATTATTATTCAATGAAATTTTCGATCACTTTTTTTTGGGGATTTAACAATGAAGGGACCATATCGTATTTGGTATGGCGGAAGAGAATCCCACTGACCCTTTTAATTTCCTTCAGCACCAATTAGAAATTTCTAAACAAGCTTTTGATCTGTTCTCGCTTTTTATCTCAAGTCAAGGTACCTCGCGTGTGGAACATTATATTAGATGGCACCGACCCCTTCACAGTTGTTTTATTCTCAATACGGATGGAGCGTCACGAGTCAACCCAGGGCGTGCAGGTTGTAGCGGTCATATTCGTGATGAGTCGGCTCCATTCATTTCTGTATTGCTTTTTCTATTAGCTTTTGCACTTCCATGAGAACCGTTTTGGTGGTCATATGGACAACAACTCGTGTGTTATTTTAGTTTCTTTTGTCACGATCAGCTTGTAACAACCCGAAAAGTACCCAATTTTTCTAGTAAAATATCTTACGAGTACTTTTCAGCAAAACTTGAGTTTTAAAATAGAATTTATTGTTACGAGTCGTATTTTGAAATTTCGAGTTCGTATTTGGAATTTTTGAGAGATTCCATGAGAATTCCGTTTTTCAGTCAACTTTGACTTTCGTTGACTTTTTCCCGACTCGCCTTGTAAGTTTGAAGACCGAAATTTTATTTAAAAAAATAATATTTTTAATTTATTTTTATTAAGATTTATTTAGATTTATCATAATTTAATATAATTATTTTGAATTTATTCGGAATTTAAAGAATAACTTTTACGGTTTAATCCCGAACATCATTTAACTATTCCCGAGTCATCGTAAATCCCGAAACAAACCCGAAACTCGACTTTGGCATGAGTCACACGCCCATGTCATCTTTTTCCACTCACAATTAGATCTTTTGATTGTTTCGATTAAACTAATACAAATATCTAAGATATTTGTTACTTTATCGATCCGTCAACGGAAATTACGCAAATCGTTTACAAAACAGACCCGACAAGCACCATATCACACGGCACTCTCACCCTCTCTTAGGCCTTGATATTTTCATTTCTTTTGATTACAATAACATAATATCTTGATGATTGATTTAATTAACTTAATATTAAATCAATTACCGTAATAGATTTATTTAAACCGAGTCAATTCTGTAATAACAATTTCAAAACCCGACTCATTATTTCTTCTATAACTACACGGCTCACACACCCCACTTTACCCACTAACAACTTTTCATTTTACAATAAATCAAATTAAGATCTAATTAATCGTTCTTCATCGTTCTTCATTCGTTCTTCGTCGTTCTTCATTCGTTCTTCGTCGTTCTTGAGCAAAATCATCATAAACCCTTCATTTCTTAATTAAATCCGTCCTAACTTATATTTCTAGAATCTCCTCTTCGCTCTCCATCTTCAAGTACGGTTTATTTTCAATTCCGTCAAAATCGTTTTCAACACTTTAATTTTGGAAAATAAGTTTTATTCTACTAATTGTTCTTTTCTTGTCATTTCTTTATAGGGAAGATTTTGAAGCAGAGTTTGGTGACTTTCGTATATTATTAGGGGCAAGATTAGAAGACGGGTTTCTTATTTTATAACTTTCTTTTTGGCGCGAATTGATTTTCTACTCGGTAACGATCCGAGTTTACTCGAGTAGTTAATGTTACAATAGCCTTTGTTTCTTTTGTTGGTTGGTTCATCTTTGTTTTTTGTTCATGTAATTATGATTTATGGATTTTTAGTAGTAACATGATAAGTAGTATGATTTTTATGTTGGATGGAATTTTTAACATGTTAGTGTTCTTGATAAATTTAGATGATTTATTTATAACCATGATTTTTATATGGATGTTGGTTAAATTAGTTGTTAAAATGGTTGTTTGATAATTAAAACATGTTGGAAATAATTTGGTGGTGGTTGTTATGGGAACCGTGTAGTGGCCGTGTAAACCAGCCCAAACCAGGCCGGTTCAGGCCGATTCAGGCCGGTTCAGGCCCGGTCCAGGCCGGTCTGGGTTGGTCCATGGTGGGTCCGGGGTTGGTCCTTGGGAGTTGTGTCGATACTTGTTTGTTTTGTTGTTGTTTTGACGGGTTTTAAATATGTTAAAGCATGCGGGAAATATTAGGAAACGGTTTTTAGTAAAGTCGATAAAAAACCCAAAACAGCCCAAGTCAGCCCAAAACAGCCCGTGGGCCAGTTCAGGCCCGTGTCTTGGTCGGCCCAAGTCAGCCCGTGGGTCCCTCCCTTGGTCTTGTGACGGTTTTTGAGTTTAATGTTAATTTATCGTGTTTTGTAATATTTAGCAAGTGGGAAATGTTAATAAGTAAAATATTTAATTAAAAAGGTTTTTCATAAAATTATTATTTCTCACCTGTTAGAAATTATAATACGAGATTATAGTTTAATTTGCTATCCTTTAAGTCAAACGGGTTTTCGTAAGATTTAATAATTCACATGTTAGAAGTTTTAATAAAATAACATGTAATGAATATGTTGATTTTGTGTTCAAGTCTATGTGGTAAAGACTCTGTTTCTAGCCGGTTTGACCAAACGGGTTTGGTCAAACTAAGATCTAGTCAGCCCCGTTTTGACTGATGACCCGTCGCGGGACTCGGGTCGGGGATTTGTCTTCAAGTAAGGTTTTATTTAATTATTGAATTAGCCTTAGTAGATATGAGGCGATATGATATTTGAATATGATTTATATGCAATTAGTCAAATGATAGGATGTTTTTCCCGTGACTGTTTAATTGTATGATATATGTCGTGTTGACTAAGTACCCATAGAGAATTATGAGTATATGGCGTCTTGACCATTCTAATTCTAAATGAGTATCTTGGACCATGACCTAGATAGGCCGTACTATCTTTAACGAGCATATGGAGTTCACAGCTTGATAGCTTTTGTGTCACGGCCTGGGGGGCTTATCTCCAAGTCGGGGCATGGCTGCCTAATAGTTCCACTTTGGGAATGGAGCCAGCTTAAGTACTAGCCATCTCTTCTTAGGGGGTCGCCTAGTAGAGTTTCTCATGTACGGTTATGTCATGGGACGGGGAATGGAATAGCTGTTGTCGCTAGGTCTGATCAGTCTAGGACTAGGATGTTGTCCTACCTTGTGGTATAGCCTCGAGTTACAGAAGTCGACTATTGACTGGACTAAGAACTTATGCCTGTTTGTAGAAGTATTTGTCTTTCATGTTTGTATGATTCTATGAATCTTAGAAGGTGAGATGCAAGCCGGCTAAGGTTGCTAGAGTTTGGATTACCGGATGTTAACTGATTCACATGATATTATGTTGGATTAGGGTTTGAGTGTATCATGGCCATGTTAACGGTAACCTTTGAGCTAGCATACCAGCTTCCCTACCTCGTGTTATAGTTTATTATCGGTTTCACATGATAGCTTTCACATGCTAGGTTATTTGTTAGTTATCTGTTTCATAACATGAAAAGCATATCATATATGTTAAAGTTTTGTATTTTCGATATACATTGCTTTTATGTTATTCATGTTTTATTAAACTCGACATTTCGTGGCTGGGAGAACTCGGAGTTACTCCCCACTGACTGTGGCTCCCGTGTTTATATTTAATGCGGTCGAACAGGTGGTGATGCATATTTTGGGGTACATGACGAGCTAGCGAGCGAAGTATTTTACCTTGGACCTATATTCGGTTC
>JAIUZE010028251.1:0-25889 GCA_022085475.1 Heliosperma pusillum
CTTAAATGACAACGTGCCATAAAAATTTGTTGAAATAATTGTCAATTACTTTAGTTGCTTGTTTAGGTAGTGTAGATAAATGGATTATGAATACAATTTTTTTATACTTACTATTATTTATAGTGTTTTATATTTTAGTAAAACTTATGAAGAATATTATATTATAGTTTACTTATTATATATTTATATGATAGTATCACGGGTTTGAATATTTAAGTTTTTGACTAAATCATTCTAAAAGTGACGGGTCAATTTTCATTTTTATTCTGTATCACTATTTTCCAGATAAGAATACTCACTCACTCATCTTATTTTCTTTACATTTTCTTTTTATGCAAATTTTTAGAAACTCACATGAATTTATCTTTGAAGGATACTTATATTATACGAAATATTAAATATACATATTGCCAAAAAAGGAAATTTAAAACTTCGGTTGAATATATTGAAAAAGAAAAATGTAAAGAAACTAATGAATGCGAGAAAATATGTTATATGTACTTAATGAAAAAGAGGTTGAAATTGTCATTTTAAACGTGCACGGGTTAAAATCTTCACGTTGTTCGTGCATAGGTCCTATAAACCTGCATAAGTTGGACTGAATGAAAAATAGTTTTAACCTTTGCACAGGCTTGCAACTTTATTAAGGCATATTAAATTTTACAAAATTTGTGTAAATTTTCATCTAAATAATTTTGTCTCATATATAAGCCGAGTTTGTATGAAGCCGCGTGATGATAAACAAAGTACAAACTCAAAATTTGTTAAAGCAAGACGATATATCGAACTACAACAATTACTCAACCAACTGACCCTAATGCATCCCTTACGATGATTCCAAATGAAATTTATGATTCAATTCTAACTTAAATTTGACTTTAATTTAAAATTGTTTAAATAAAAGTAGAAAGTTTTTATTACTTTATTTAAATTTGATTTCTAAAGATAATTAATTTTAAAAGGAAATAATTAATTAATATAAAAATTATCTAAAATTTTATTAATATTTCTATATAACAAATTGAAAACAACATACCCGTGCAAATTTGCACGGGTTTAAAACTAGTTTTGAGAGCAAGGTAATTACCACCCCAACCATTCATGGGCAACGTTACAAGCCAACACCATTATTACTAATAAATGCCAAAGAACAACTAGCATGAATTATGGCATACTGGCGTTACCAACGGTGTTATTTTTACAGCAATCAATCTCGAATCTCTAATATAAATACCAAGTACAAGCTCATGTTTTTTTTTCAAAAATCCCAGCAAAACCAAACTCCAAAACTCCATTGTTATTTGATGATCTCGTTTGCCCTACGAGCTATGAGAAGGTTTGTCTCTTCAATATTACTCCTTTTCTTTCATTTGTCTTTTGCTGCATACTTCATTTCTTGTTCTTATTTTTCACATTGTTGACACACATTCAACAATTATCCTGAATCTGATTTCATAATTTCACTTTGTCTCTTTTTCTAACCATCCCTTGGGTATGAATGTTCCAAAAAAATGTATTATTTTTTTTTATATCAAATGAATACTTCACCAGTGCCACGCAAAAGAAGCAATAAATCCAAACTTCAATCTGTTGTTCGTAAAATTTGCTAAGTATTATGTAGTATCTCCCAACTTCGATCCGGAGACGGCACAAGTTTGAGCCACATACAAAACTCAAGATTTCATCTTCATGTAACATCGTTTTTTTTTTACTAAAACCTTGAATTCTCAATTTTATTTCTTGAAATGTCGTTGAATGGTGGTTATGTTGTTGACCAGTTGAGGACTTGACAGTTACGTCCGCGAAAATCGAGGCTCTTCGACTTACTGGCGGCGCCGCAAGTTAGAGACTATGGACAACTCTGCCAGGATAGTTCTGACATCGTTGTACTTATCAACTGGAGAAATTGTCGCTGTGTCAGTTAACGTACAGAGCTAGTGCGGGTGCGTTGCATCGAAAAACATGACGACCAATAATGGAACGGCTGACAATGCAGTTTGGCGACATTGACGCAAACATGTGAAATCCAAGGTGTTTGTTGTGTCATAGTTGTGAGGTAAAGTTCTGGACAATGAAGCTTACTAGATACATTTGACAAACATAAAAAAAAAATGTCTTGAGTATACGGCAGGAATGAAGAGGTTGACACTTTGACAGCGTTATCCACCTTATTTTTTTCGGTCTATGTTTTTATCCATAAACCCATTATTTACATGTGCATCAGACGACGTTTCTTTCTATTGTTTGTTTTTTGTGCAGTAATTGCAAGTACTTGGATAACCTTGAGACGCTTGGTAAAAAGTATTTTGATTCTCTTCCAAGTTATCAATGGAAACAATGAACCTGTCCTTAAGATCGTCGGAGAATTTGAGGCCTTCAAGTCAGTCATTTCTACCTCTGATCATGCAACGATCTTGTCTTGACGACCACTAGAGATTGCGAGGAAGTCCGAGATAGATAGCTTTGGAGTTGCCATGCAAAGAAATTATCCCGTTGACCGCTGGAGATTGCGAGGAAGGCCGAGTTAGATAGCTTTGGAGTTTCCATTCAAAGAACTTGTCCCGTTGCCTGCTGGAGATTACAAGAAAGACCGAGCTAGATAACCTTGGAGTTTCCATTCAAAGAACTTGTCCTGTTGCCCGCTGAAGATTGCAAGGAAGACCAGATAATATCGTTTCGATGCTCTTTGAAGTCAATTGTGCAAGCCCTTGGAAACCGTGAGGAAGCTCGAGCCAGATTACGTCAATATTCTTTTAAGACAACCGTGGCTTGATGGCTCGTTTGGACTTCTCATCAAGTGTCGCACTTGTCTGGTGGAGCGCAGAAGGATTTCAAGCCACTCTGGGTTCGTTTAGTTCAGTTTTCTTTCAAGATATGAAGCAAGCAACATGTTCCGTTGAGCGCTGGAGTATTTGAGGCACCCCGAAGATCATTCCGATACCTGGACATGGGAAGCTAGGATACTTCAAGTCACCGCAAGTTGGCTCATTTCACTTATCAGTTATCACACCGCAAGCTCGATATGGCGACCGTACGAAGACTTGGAGGTACTCCAAGTTGGATCATTTCGACTCCCTTCGGGGTTGTTATGCAATGTACCCGACTTGTCGACCGCGAGGAGCTGCGAGAGATCCAAGTTAGATCGTTTCATTGTTCTTTCAATCATGATGCAATGCATTGGACCCGTTAAACGCATGAGGATTACAAGCTGCACTCCATGTCACATCACTATGCTACTTCGTCACAACGTCCGCATGCAACATGGATTTTCCGAGGCCCTTTCAAGACTGTATATTTTTATATGGAGGACGGAGTGCGATGACCGAGTAGAGCTTCGAGGACATGGAGGGCTTGAAGATCATGATCGATAATTGTATCGCTAAGGTTCACATCATGGACAAGTAGAGGATAACCTACAGCTAGAAGCAGCTCATCATGGTCTAAATGTTTCCGGAGGAAGGAGAAGCACCACTTGAAGATCTTGAAGATACGAGGGCATCTTTTTTCTTTGAGGCAAAATTCATCATTGATCTAGACTGCCCTTACTCTTAAAGATTGATTGATTCGAAGTTTATTTAGCCGTGCACAGTTTAAGCTCTTGCGGGCCAGGAGTGATTTTGGAAGATTTGGATTTTTTGGTGTGGCTGCACTTAAACAAAGTATTTGCTCAAACTGCCGACGTACTTGCGAAGTTGACAATGGTAACAACCTGCAAGATCAAGCCAACGTAGTTCGTTGAAGATTTTTTTTTCGTTTGAAGATGTGGCTGCACTTGAACAAAGTGTTTGCTCAAACTGCTTACGTACTCGCAAAGTTGACAGTGGTGGCAACCTGCAAGATCAAGCCAACGTAGTTCGTTAAAGATTTTTTTTTCGTTTGAAGATGTGGCTGCACCTAAGTAAATGATTTACTCAAGTTGCCTACGTACTCATAAAGCACTAAAGTAGCACCTTACAAGATCAAGCCTACGTAGTTCAGAAAATGATTTTTTTTTGTGTGTGTTTTGTTTTTGTTAAATTTTTTTAATTTTTTTTTGGGTATGTAGTTTAGGCTCTTGCTTCGGAGCTTAGGTATGCAGTTTAGGCTCTTGCTTAGGAGGTTGGGTATGCAGTTTTGACTCTTGCTTAGGAGCTTGGGCATGCAGTTTTGGCTCTTGCTTAGGAGCTTGGGCAGGCAGTTTAAACTCTTGCTTAGGAGCTTTTGTTCACAGCTTCAAGAGTAATAGCGCTTCAAGAATTTTCCATTGATTGGTCCAACGCGAATGCCGTCCTTATCAACAATCTTATAAGCTCCATTTGTGTATACTTCCTGCACAACGTATGGCCCATCCCACTTAGAAGTGAACTTGCCTCTCGGCCTGTGAGAAGTAATGATTGGCCTTCTAACCGCGAGCACCAAGTCCCCTAATTGAAAAGATCGAGGGCGCACCTTTTTATTGAATGCGCGTGACAAACGTGCTTGATAACATTGTAGCTTCTGCTGAGCTTGCAACCTTTTTTCATCAAGAGCCTCCAATTCAGCGAGGCGCAGCTTATCATTGTCATCATTTGTAAGTTCTTCTTGAATAGCGACTCGCAAAGATGAGATTTGGATCTCCAAGGGCAACACAGCTTCAACTCCATACACCAACGCATACGGGGTCGCTTGAGTAGGTGTTTTATATGTAGTCCGATATGCCCACAAAGTTTCACCAATTCGTTGATGCCAGTCAGGCTTTGACTTCGCCACCACTTTCCTTAGCAAGTTACAAAGTGTCTTGTTAAAAGCTTCAGCCAAACCATTTGCAGGGGCATTGTACATGGAAGACTTATATTGCTTGAACTTGAACTTCTCACCCAGGGCACTCATCAACTTGTTGAAGAACGGCTTGCCATTATCAGTTATGATTCGTTGTGGCACACCATATCGATGTATGATTTGAGTCCGAATAAAATCAACAACAGTTTCTTTCTTGACCTCACGCACAGTGATAGCTTCTTCCCACTTCGAGAAGTAATCTGTTGCAGCTAGAATGTATTCGTGCCCGTTTGATGCTTTTGGAGTTATAGGTCCCACTACATCAAGTCCCCATGCTTCGAATGGCCACGATGAAATGGTGGGATGCAAAGGTTCTGGAGGTTGATGTATGAAATTTGCATTGAACTGACACGCATCACACTTCTTCGCAAAGTCCATGCAATCTTGCACCATGGTTGGCCAATAATATCCCATTCTCTTCACACGATCATGGAGCTTTGGACCAGATTGATGAGCGCCACAAACACCTGAATGAGCTTCGTACATGGCTTGAGAAGCTTCAGTTTCACCAAGACACCTTAGCCATTGTCCGAGAAAAGAGCGCCTGTAAAGCGTTCCCTTATAATATATGAACCTTGGAGCACGAAGGCGTATCTCTACTTTGTGCTTAGGGTCATCAGGAAGCTTTTGATGTTCCAAGAAATCGATGATAGGTTGTCGCCAATCATCATTGTCAACTTGGTAAACGGTGATCACGTTAGATGACTCTGCAATCTCTCTATCTTCTAGCGGCGATACCACCCATCGGTTAAAAACTGGAATCGATGTGACTTGTTCTGCCCCCAGTGAGCAAGCGCGTCAGCCAACTTATTGGCACTCCTTGGTACATGGCCGACATGAACACTGTCAAACTTGTTAAGCAATTGTTTTGCATATTTGTGGTAAGGGATGAGATCGTCTTTCTTCACCTCATAATCATCAAGGACTTGATTCACCACCAACAAGGAATCTCCATAGATGTCTAAATCCTTGATCCCTATTTCAATTGCCATTTGAAGTCCTAGGATTAGAGCTTGGTACTCGGCCACATTATTTGAACATAGTTGAGTGAGCACAAATAAGTAAGGCAACACATGACTCTCTGGAGATAAGAATACGACACCAGCTCCTGCTTCATCACGTCTTGCTGCACCGTCGAAGTACATTTGCCATGGAGGAAGTACATCCACATAGAATATCTCTTCACCAGGAAGGTCATCCTGAAGTTCCCATTTCGTGGGGGCTGGATGATCAACATGGAAATCAGCTAAAGCTTGCCCTTTGATCGCTTTCTGAGGTACATGGACTAGATCATACTGCTTGAGTAAAACCGCCCACTTCGCCAAACGACCAGACAAGACTGGCCTTGAAAGTATATACTTGATAGGATAATCTTTTGACACTACATGGACAGTGTGTGCTTGCATGTAATGCCTCAATTTCTAAATTGCAAAGACCAAAGCTAAGCAAATCTTCTCAATTGGAGAATAGTTTAATTCAGCTCCCACCAGAGTTCGACTTAGATAATAGAGAGCCCTCTCCTTCTTATCTTCATTTTCTTGAGCACACAATGCCCCCAACGAACGTTCTTGTGCAGCGATGTAAAGGATAAGAGGCTTTCCCGAAATTGGTGCCCCCAACACAAGCGCAGATGACAAGTACTTTTTTATGCTCTGAAATGCATTGTGACATTTATCATCCCATTGGAATATAACATCCTTTTTCATAAGATGAATGAACGGCTGGCAACGCCCTGCGAGGTTAGAGATGAACCTGCGAATGTAAGCCAATCGACCTTGCAGACCACACAGCTCCTTCAAATTCTTCGGCTCTGGCATTTCTTGAATTGCCTTTATTTTTGATTGATCGACTTCAATTCCTCTATGTCGCACCATGAATCCGAGGAACTTTCCAGAGGTAACACCAAAAGCACATTTGAGTGGATTCATCTTGAGTTGGCATTTTCGCAATCTTTCGAAGACAATACGAAGGTCTTTGATATTGTCTTCCTTTTTCTTGGTCTTGACAACAACATCATCAACATAGCACTCAATTGATTTGTGCAACATGTCATCAAATATTTTCTGCATTGCACGTTGGTAGGTCGCTCCTGCATTCTTGAGACCAAATGACATAACTTTGTAGCAAAATATCCCCTTCGGAGTACGGAACGCAGTGGCCTCTTGATCTTCAGGCGCCATGAGTATTTGATTATATCCTGCTGTGCAATCCATAAATGAAAGAGCTTCGTGCCCAGTCGTCGCATCAATCATGAGCTCTGTGACTGGCAAAGGAAAATCATCTTTTGGGCAAGCATCATTGAGATCCCGAAAGTCCACACACACGCGTAACTGGCCATTTTTCTTTCTTACTGGCACGATGTTAGCAATACATGTTGGGTACTTCACTTCCCGAATGAAACCGGCTTCAATAAGTTTATTGACTTCATTCTCAATCTCAGGAATCAACTTTGGCCTGAAACGCTGTTGCGGTTGTTTCCTAGGATTTACACCTTTCTTGACTACTAAACGATGCACTGCAATTTTGGGGCTTAAGCCGGGTATTTCCTTGTAACTCCAAGCAAAGACATCTTTGTACTCAGTTAGGAGCTTGAAATACTCATCCACCTCATTTTCTGCAAGAAGAGCACTGACGTATATGGGTCGAGGGTCCTCCAAAGTACCTAAGTTAAGCTCTTTCAAGTCATCAACTGTCGATTGCCCCCCATCCTCTAGCAATTCTGGAGCTTCGTCGGCTTCGACTTCTTTGCTAGCATCCGACACTTCCTCCACGGTGATATGATAAGTTGTCATTACTTCATCTTCCAAGTCTTCTTTGTTACTCACCCTCTATGTTGTTGGAGCTTCACCAAGTCGCGATTTCCACTTTGCTTGAAAAGATGACGAATTTTGTTGATTAGTAAGGACTACAACATGTCTTTTGACCTTTAGAGGTTGCTCTTGCACTATATCCACCACTTCTATGCGCTTCATGCGGGAAGAGACGACACTTCTGAGATCATCAGTAACTTTCACTTCCTCTTCGTTTTGACTCGTTGAGGCTCCATGCGATTGCTTGTGATCTTTAAACTCATTGGGGTCTTTCAGTCGATTAAACACCGAAACAGATGGAGTTCCCAAACGTTTGAGTACTGATCCTTTCTTCTTCAAATGCGATGAGGTGGTTGATTGGCGGGTTTTAGAGACACTTTCTTGAACACTCAACCTCTTGAAGACGGAAAAACGATTCCTTAAAGGAATTTCTTGCTGCGAAGTAGTGTGCCCCTCGAGTCGACTGAAAACAGAAGAAACCACTCTTGTTGAAGGTGGTTGAATTCTATCAAAGACAGAGCACGATGGTGTAGCTGTAGCATCTGTGCTCTCATCTTCCACGACCTCTTCAGCTGTGATGTATTGAGAAGACAACGTATGCCCTTTTTGACGAGCTCCAATCCTTATAGGCGCTGGATGTTCATAGCCTAGACCAACCTTTGTAGCACTGAAGTTACCCTCCTTCTTTAAAAGTTTCTTTTGAGTCTCATTCAGACCGTAAGGCTCAGCATTGATAAGACTACCAAGTGGAGTAGGATTTTCAAAGTCATATCCAGCTTTGGCTAACAACTTATACGCATTGGAGTTGAAGACACCATTTTCTTGTCCCTCAGACGACTTGCTTGAAGATGGAACAAATCATGTAGGAGCACGCCTCACAACTTGATTTTTGACCGCACTAGGTAAAGGAGTGACGAGCTTTACCATCCACTCTTGCTTGATTACGTGGTTGGACTTGGCTTTCTCCTTGGGCATAGCCTTTGAACTTTGACATTCCGCAAAAGGACTATCACCTTCCTTGCGTCGTGACCTTGGAATATATCGCAACACTGGGTTGCATTCTTTTGGGGCTCCTCTTCCTTAGCTTGTAAGACGTGGCTCACTTTGTCGTAGCTCTTCGATTGACTACTTTGGCCCTCCTCTATCCTGACATTGTTGGGATAAGTTTTTGGAGTGTCTACAACTTCTTTTCCTTTGCCTCCCGGCCCTTCCCAGTTGATGGGATAGTGGATGGTAAGAATTCACTTGAAGTTCCATTTTCCTCAAAGAACTTTGCATATGCGAAGAATGCATCGACGTTAGAGAAAGGTTTGACGTCACCATTAATCTTTTGTTCACCTCCACGGTAGTATTTTAGACATTGATGGAGAGTTGAAGCAACCACGCCATTTTCATGCTTTCAAGGACGACCTAACAACAACTTAAATGAGGTCTTTGCATCAATAACATGAAACAAGGTTTCAGAAGATAAATCCTCCATGCTAAGATTCACACGAATTATGCCAACTGCGCGTTCACCGTTCATGTTGAAGCCATGAATTACTGTTCGACTACTGGATAGCTCATCCATTGTAATGCCCAACTCCATCATGGTTGCCTTTGGCATGAGATTTACACCAGACCCTCCATCGATCAAGATGCGTTTCACTTTCTGTTCTCTTATGTAGCCAGATACGTACAAAGGCCTATTCTGGAGCTTTGATCCAAGCAATAGATCTTCATCAGAGAACGTCAAGGCAGTTTTGCAAGATACACACCTGGTTTCTTGCTCTCCAAGTTGGCTTGAGTTTTCCAATGACACAAGTTCTGAAGCATCATCCTTTTCTTCATCTTCCTCACTTTCATCAGCTACCGCGACTGTATTGACAGTAACTTTATTGAGATAACCTTTAGGGAAGAACTCCTCTAGCATGACAGAAGCTGGAGGTTCTTGTTCCAGTAAATCAATTGGAAGGACATGTGATTTGATCACCTTCTTTGATTACTTTTTGCCTTTGGAACGATGTGAGCTCTTCCTCTTAATTTGCTTTCTCTTGCGAGGTCCAGGCAGTTGATTTTGTGCCTTTATTTGCTTCCTTGGTTTCTTGCGCGTCACCAGAGTCCAACCTTCATTGTCATCATCAATAATGGCTTCCATGGTTTTCATCGCGCCTTGAATTGTCTTCTGCGGCGATGATATCGACCTTTGAACTTTGAAAGCTACTGGCTCAAGACTTTCAAATTGCACAACATATACTTCTTCTTGCTTGGGAGAGTCCATCTCATTCAAAGCTTCCATGATTGGCTCATCAAGTCCTTCAATCATCACACTGGTGTGGTTTGTTGTCACTGCGTCATCAAGATCTAAGATGATCTTCCCATCCTTTGCTAACTGCATAATCTTTTCTTTGAGGGTTATGCATTTCTCGAGGGGATGACTCACCAATCTGTGATATCGACAATAGTTAGGATTATTCGTCCTATTCGCTTGATCTGACCGCTTTGATTCTGGGAATTGAATGACCTTATTTTTTAACAAATCGTCGAGCATGCCTGAAAGATCAGAGTCAGGAAATGGATACTTCTTAGATTGCAAATCCTTCAACGTTGGCTTGTCACGCTTGAAGTCCTTGGTGTATGCCTCTTTCTTCTTCTCATACTTTGGCTTTGCAGAAATCTTGACAGGTGCATTACTAGCGGTAACTGTCATTGCCTCCTTGGACGAGCCCTTTGAACCCTTGTCGGTTTTCTTGAACTCTTTCTTCTCACTAATGGCCTTAGAGGAAGATGATTTTGTCTTATTTCGAGCATTGATCGTTATCTCCATATCATGGGCACGGGTTGCCAACTCCTGGAAGCTTTTATGCTTGATCCCATTTAAGATGTACAGGAGGTCCCAGTTCATTCCATTGATGCACATTCCAACTGCTGAAGTCTCGCTCAGGCGGTCCTTGTTTTCCAGACTTAGTGCACGCCATCGATTGATGTACTCTACAACAGCTTCGCCTTCCCATTGAGTCGTGTTTGTCAGCTCACTCATGCTAACTATGCGTCTTGTACTGTAGAACCTATTCATGAACTCGTTCTCCATCTTGTCCCAGCTGTCGATAGACTCAGAACCTAGATCCGTGTACCAATCGAACGCGATGCCTTTGAGGGAGCGAACGAACTGCTTCACTAACAAGTCTCCATCCGTCCCAGCATTGTTACATGTCTCCACAAAGTGAGCAATATGTTGTTTGGGGTTGCCTTTTCCATCAAATTGTTGGAACTTGGGGGGTTGATACCTGGCAGGCATGCGCAAGACATCGATCCTCTTTGTGTATGGCTTCACATATCGCAAGCTACTGGAAGATCCTTCACCTAACTGGCTCTTGATTGAGTTGGCTATCAAGTCTTGTAGCTTCTTTTCGCTGTAGGTACTAAGGTCATTTTTTGGAGGCTTCTCACCATTTTTTTTGCTTCCAACATCATCTTCATCATCATGAACTTCATCTTCATCATCATCTTCTTCATCAGTGACATGAAGGCTTGAGTTCTCCTTGTTACGAAGCTCCTCCATTTCTTTTTGAAGGTCTTCAATCCGCTTGTTCTTCTCTTCATTTTCTTGCATCATCTTCTCAAGTACCTTGTTCACGCGCTCCAATTGTTCCTCAACGCTAGAGCTACCAATGACCATGACTGATTCGAAGATAGGGCTTGAAGCTTTCACTTTCGTTGGCGTAGCCTTCTTCACTTTGCGAGGTGATGAACCACTAGCCTTGAACTCCTTGTTCTCCTTTTGTGGAGGTGAAACATTCTTGATGATAGCAGTATCAGCAGCAGCAATGGATGCAACAGAGAACCTACGAGGCCTTTTGGGAACTTGAGCTGTGCGCAAGCTTTCAGCAGCGGTATTGATAGAAGCCTTCCTCGCCATTCCTCTTGTGGAAACACCAACTGATCGAATGCTTGATGGAGGTGCAATACTAGGAGACCCTTTGAGGATTGATGCATAAGTGTTCATAGGGGTGCTTGATGTACTTTGTTGATAAGACATCCTTGTTCTTAATGCAACTTGATTAGGCTCGTTGTAGAGAGGAGAGGTAGAGGCGTTCACGTCGGGTTCAAGAAAAATTTGTAACAACAAATTTTGTTTTGCAATACAACTGTAACACAAAATAGAGAAACAAATGAGTTTATATTAATATCAGAAAGTTATGTATACAACCTCTATTTATCCTCTGATTCTACAACATTACTAAAGGTACGAGTCTTGGATCTTCAAGGCTCGCTTGCTTGACTTTAGCTTCTTGAGAGGGTCGCGTTGACTTGAATCTCTTTTCGATGCTTGAATTTGATTTGAGTTTCCTTGTGTAGGCGGCACGATTTTTGAGGTGCTTGTTGACTACTTGCAAAGGAGATTTGTAGAGAGAATTTGAGAGCTTTTGATGTCTCTTTTATCTTCACTTTGACAAATGAGTTTTTCTCTTGTAAAAGTGATTTTCTCCTCCTTTGGAAATGGTGGAGAAGTCTCCTTTTTATAGAGATTTCTCCCTTGCTTAATGGACTTGAAGAATTGGGCTTTATTCATGAGCTTGACTTGTTGGGCCCAATTGACTATTTGTGGGTTTGACCTCTCAATTGTGCTAAATTGACTCTTTTGTGAGCTTGACTTCTCATTGGGCTCAATTAACCATTTATTTGCTTTCGGACCCAAATAACCCAATTTGTGATCAGGCCTGTCGCGAGCCCGATACAAAGATAAATTACCCAGACTAGGCTTGATAAGTGAATATTTGTATGGTTTTAACCTCCAATTTAGCTCGGTTTTGTATGTCATTTGTGCTTTGTTAAGCCACTTTATGAGCTAATATCGTCTTCTAGGCGATTTCCTATGTTCTAACATGTTTTGTAGGGAAAGTGACGTTTCTACGCCCTTTTTCTATATTCCCGAGCATTTGCCTAGAACCCGACGATTTGAAGAAGCAACCTTGCCCAAGTGAAAGGCATTTCAAGAAGGTTCACTAATTCGAAAGAGAGAAGAAGCAAGGACGGTTTCGTAGTTGTCGGAAGATCAATCAATTGGGCGGAAGAATTCATCGCTTTACATCATACCCTATCAACAAACCCGACTCAAAAGGTCAAGGGGGATGTTGGAAGTCAAGTCAAAGCAAAGGGAGATGAAGCATTAGTCAAAAGCTTCCAGAAGACAAAATACCCGATCGGGTTTGTGTGTACCCGATCGGGGAAGTGTGCTGCTCTGCACAAAAACGGCGTCAACTTCCTATTTTTGTCCTATGTGTTTAATGCCCGACCTCTTCTCCACGAAACCCTAATACTATAAATAGATCATCTAGCCTCTCATCTCAACACACCTTTCTACAATCCTCTTCTCTTCTCTTCTTACAATTCTCCTTAGATTAGGAGGAGGGGGGATTAGCCTCCCTTCTCTCATTTTCTTCTTCTTTAGTCTTTAGTTCTTAGTTTATTTCTGTCCATTTCATATCAAAACATTAGTTTAGATCAATAGGAGTTTCATCTTTGTAGTCTACTTTGTTGGGTACAAGTGTTGTAATTCAAGGATCGTTTATTATGTGCAAGGATTTTCTATTATTATTGTCGTTATCGTCATTGATCGTCATATAGGTATTTCTGTTTTATCCCTTGTTTAATGTTCTTATTGTTTTCCATTTGATTGTTATTCGCTTTACATATTGTCTTAGATTCACTTTAGTACAGTTATAATCGTTGTTTCATTTCCTAGATTATCAATTAGCGTCGTTATTATCGCCATATAAAAAGTCAAAACCAAATAAACATGTCTATCCTAGTTTTCATTGTTAATATCATTTTAGACATAGATATCATCATGAGTGAGTAGTCATCCTTTCTAGGGTGTAGGGTAGCCATGTTAGATTGATTAAAAGATGTTAATTGGATAAAGGAATTGTGCCTTTAAAACATTGTGTCTATGCATGTTTGGATTGTAACGATAGTTAACGATTTTTAGCTAAAATCATTTGACTAGTATGGAATTCTTTTCCAAGGTAGATATACAGGAATTGAATAGACAAAGCGTGACGTAGTGGATTAAGACCTAGTAAATCGCACTAAAAGCCTGCTAGACCATCTGATCTATGATTGTAATGAACACGCCATTCTTACGAACGCTCAATGAATTATTTGCATATCCTAAATCAAATTTCATCAATATATCAATCTACATGTGTGAACCTACTTCCCTAGATGCTTTTCATTACTTGCTTTACTATTTTTATTTTGTTTTTATTTTGTTTTTATTTATGCTTTATATTAGTTTAGATATCAAAAATCTCAAAACCCAGATAATCATTAGATAGAACTCAATTGCGAGACAATTCACATTCCATAGGAAACACCATCTCCCTGAGGCTCGACCCCTACTTCCCTAATTACATTAATTTGTTATTAGCCTAGTCTGGGTAATTTATCTTTGTATTGGGCTTGCGACAGGCCTGATCAAATTTTGGCGCCGTTGCCGGGGAGCACGGTTTAGTTTTCCTTTTTCATGTGATTTTTATCGCAATTAGTTTTATCTAGTCTTTAGGAACTCAAATTCCTTTAGACCTCTCTTGATTTTTCATCTTAGCTTTTTCAATCTTATGCCCATATTTTCTAGACTTGGGACCTCTATCTCTTTAGACCCCGATCTAGAAAGAACTCGGCAAAGGAGACGAAAGCTATTCATCGAAATCTCAAAAGCTTCTGGTACTTCAAGTTTAGACCGTATTCGTGAGAAATACTCGGATATTCTATCTAATCTTGAAGGAGACGAAGATCCATTCTCATCTCCATTCACAAAAACCACTCAATCTTCATTCTATCTTCACCTTCACATTCGGAAATGGTTCGACTTTCAGACCATTCCAAACCCACCGCAGAAACACTTCCAAGGGGTATTGCTACACCCCAAATCGAAGCCCAAAACTTTGAAATCAAACCCTCCTTCATTAACCTTATAGAAAGAAGCCAATTTAGTGGCAATGCCACAGAAGATCCCAACCTTCACATCCAAAACTTCTGTGACTATTGCTCCACTATTAGACAAAATGGAGTCACCCAAGAGCAAATTAGAGAGATGCTCTTCTCATTTTCTTTGAAGGGTAAGGCAAAGTTGTGGATTCATAGCCTTGATAAGGTTACTTTAGGTATCACCGATTGGGAGAGCTTAGCTCTTGCCTTCTACCAAAAGTACTTCCCCCCAGAGAAGACCGCTTTGTTGAGAAGTCAAATCACTGGTTTCCAACAAGGAGATGATGAGAGCCTATATGAAGCTTGGGAGAGGTACAAGGACTTACAAAGAGAATGTCCTCATCATGGGTTAGATTCATGGCTCCTTGCCATCACATTCTATAATGGGTGTTATATAGAGTCCCGTCGTATCCTGGATTCTGCTAACAATGGAAGATTTGATCAAATCAATGTTGAAAATGCTCACACTACCATTGAATCCATGGCAATTCACGATTCTCAATATAGAAATTCCCGCTCCATACCATCGAAATCTAAGCAAGAAGACCCCACTTTGACGCTTTTACAAGCTCAAGTAGCCCTTCTCACACAAAAGCTAGAACAACTCCAATCCTTTACATTTCAACAGAGAGACAATGGTGTAAGTAAACTTGAAGCCATAATACTGCAATTGGCTCAAAGGCAAGACACCATGTTAGCTCAATTTCAAGAGAGTGATCAAGCTAAGGACGCCGCCATCAAATTGTTGGAAACTACAATTTCCCAATATGCCTCTTCTAATACCCACCAAAACCAAGGGCAGCTTTCTTCCCAATGTTACCAACCTCACGAAATTGTAAATGCCATTTCCTCGAGAAGTGGTCAGGCTAATGAGGAGCCAGTGGTTGTTGATGTTGGAGCTGAGATGCCTATGTCAAAAGGGAAAGAGCCCGAGATTCCTATTGAGATCAAGGTCCCATTTCCCCAAAGATTAGCCAAGCAGAAGGAGGAGGCAAAGTATGGTAAGTTCCTTGACGTCGTCAAAAACTTAAAGGTAACAGTCCCTTTCATTGAATTGCTTACCCAAGTTCCTTCTTATTCCAAGTTTATGAAGGAAGTCCTCAACAAGAAGAGATCCTTCAATGAGACTAAGACCATAGCTTTCACTGAAGAGTGTAGTGCACTCTTGCAAAATAAGTCTCTACCAAAACTTAAAGACCCTGGTAGTTATTCCATCCCTTGCACTATAGGCACATATACCATTGATAAGGCCCTTTGCGACCTGGGTGCCAGTGTAAGTGTCATGACCTTTTCTATGTTTGAAAAACTTAACATGGGTGCTTTGAAATGCACTAATATTACTTTGCAAATGGCGGACCGTTCTCTAAAACAACCTATGGGTGTTTTAGAAGATGTGCCCGTCAAAGTTGGTAAGTTTTTCATTCCCGTTGACTTTCTAGTACTTGACATGGCCGAGGACTCTCAACTCCCAATCATTTTGGGAAGACCCTTTTTGCACACCACTGGTGCAGTTTTCGATGTCAAGAATGGGAAGTTGACACTAGAGATAGGAGATGACAAGGTGACCTTTAGTAAAAATGCCCCCGTTAGGAGTCCTGTGGTAGAAGAACCTTGTTATGTGCTTAATGTTGATGACTCTTCTATTGTTTCTTCTATGCCTCGATCCTTACTGACGGATCCGGTGGAGGCACAGGTTAGTGTTGATTCTCTTGCAGGTGATCATACTAAAAGCACTACTGCTAAAAGTGCTAGAAGGGGCTATTCTCGGAAAAGCTTAGCATGGATGGAGAATGTAAAGCAGGCTATGATGCAAGCTTGGATGATAGTGAACTTAAAGATAAAGGATGATTTCAGAGAAAGAAATGGAGTCTAGCAAGACTTTTAAATTGCGCTTCTCGAGAGGCAACCCGTGTTCCTTTTCCTTTTGCATTTTTATTTTTGTATTCCCTTTTTCATTGTTAGGATTTATTTTGCAGATGAAAGAGTTCTTGAAGAGAATCTATAAAGACCTTACTTGTCAAGTCCAAAAGACTAGCTTGGGGGAGTCCGCGCTGAGTAGTAAGCTTCACTCTTCTTTCATTTGTCCTTTTCCCCATCAAGCATCTCATTGCATATTTTGTTTTTGTGCTCACATTGAGGACAATGTGATGTTTAGCTTGGGGGAGGGATTGCATTTTCCCTTTTTGCATTTTAATTTTGAATAAAAGAAAGAGAAGATTTTTGAGAAAATTTAAAAAATTCTGAACTTAATTGAATGCTTTTCATGCTTTGCTTGCTTGTTTACTATGCTATCATGTTACATTTCCCAAACTTAGAGCTTTCAAAAGATAATGGTTCAATATTCATTGAATTGTGCATACATGGGGAAGTCTTGTACACAGTAGGCATGGAATGAATCGATAGATGAGTACGCTTGATCTTGACATTTGGCAAGTTACATATATTGTAAGGTAGAACCTCCTTAGACTGGTACATCTATACCCAGTCTCATCTAGGTGTGTGTAGTTCTCCTTATGATGTGTGTCATGTCAAAACGCATAAGTATGGTTCTCATTTCATTCCTATAAGCATTGCATTCATGATTCACTAAGATTTGAAGCCTTTTTCACTTTGAATTACACCTCAAAATTAACCCCTTCATACAAATGCTTCACAAAATAATAGCTACATATAAAAACTGCCTACCTTTTGAGCTAGTAGCTAGACTATGGTGTATGAGTGCTCTTTTGAGAAGATTTTGTTCCTTAATGACAAAGTGAATTTGGAAGAACGAAAAAGTTCAAGAAGTGAAGTTATGTTCGAAAAAAGAAAAAAAAAAGAGAAAAAAATGAATAGAAAAAGAAAAGAAAAAGAAAATGAAAAAAAAGGAGAAATCGAAAAAAGAAAAAAGAAAAGAAGTTGTGTGTATCTCCTCAAAATGTCAATTCAATCAATTGAAGGAGTTTACCCTTGTGTTTCGTGTGTAATAAGTCAATTTGTTTCTTCTGGCTTCGTTTTTTGTCTTTTGGGAATTGACCGAAAGTTTGGATTGAGTATTCATTTATAATTGGTCAGTTGCTAGCTCATTCTAAACTTCACATGACCATAACTGTTTGTCCACCTTTCACCCATTTCCCAAAGCCTTCTTCCTATTTTTCCGGCTTCTTTTCTATGTGCATTATGATCTTTGACTTGTGTTTTGAATTGTTTACCATATTAGACTGCGGACACATTTTCATAAGTCGTAGATAGATGAGTGTCTCAAACATTTACACATAAAGAAATCACCTTTTACATACATTGAGTGTTCGAGTGTGCCGTGAGAGTCCATTTGTCAAAAGATCATGCAAGAGCCAAAAATTCTATAGTGAAATTCTTTGTGCTACGCCGTTATGTAAATCTCAGCCATGTTATGTATCATTCTTGCCCACGTTGTTTTTGGGTTATGATTCATTATGTTTTCAAAGCTTCATGTTGAGATTTGTTTCCTGATGGTGTAGTAACCAACGCTTGCAACCTTGTCCTGGTATTGTTTGTTATGTGTTCTTGAGGACAAGCAAAGGTTTAGCTTGGGGGAGTTTGATAAGTGAATATTTGTATGATTTTAACCCCCAATTTAGCTCGGTTTTGTATGTCATTTGTGCTTTGTTAAGCCACTTTATGAGCTAATATCGTCTTCTAGGCGAATTCCTGTGTTCTAACCTATTTTGTAGGGAAAGTGACGTTTTTACGCCCTTTTTCTATATTCCCGAGCATTTGCCTAGAACCCGACGATTTGAAGAAGCAAGCTTGACCAAGTGAAATGCATTTCAAGAAGGTTCACTAATTCGAAAGAGAGAAGAAGCATAGACAGTTTCGTAGTTGTCGGAAGATCAATCAATTAGGCGGAAGCAATCATCGCTTTACATCAAACCCTATCAACAAACCCGACTCAAGAGGTCAAGGGGGATGATGGAAGTCAAGTCAAAGCGAAAGAAGATGAAACGTTAGTCAAATACTTCTAGATGACAACTTACCCGATCGGGTAAGTGTGTACCCGATCGGGTATGTGTGTTGCTTCGAGCATTGCGGCTCCTTCATCCTATTTTTGACCTATGTGTTTAATGCCCGACCTCTTCTCCACGAAACCCTAATACTATAAATAGATGCTCTAGCCCTCATATCAAATCATCCATCTCTTCACACAACATCTCTTCTCTTCTTACATTTCTCTTTAGTTTATTTTCTTCTTCTTTCTTAGTTTAGTTTAGTTATAGTTTTCTCTAGTTTAGTTTAGTCTAGTTCTAAGTTTTCTTCAATTGTAGTTGTTCTAGTTGTAATTGGAATTCATGTTTCCGGGCTTACATTTCCTATACAAGTTCTTATTCCATTTCAATCTTTGCTCATCCTTTTCGGTAATCTTTATTCTCGTCTTTACATTATAGTTTCATTTTCTTTTAGTCTTTCCTTTATCATGTTTATCATTCTTAGTTTTATAATCTTAGTTTCCTTTTCATTGTTAATCATGCATAAGTAGTCACCCTTCTAGGGTGTAGGATAACCATGTTAGATTAATTAAAAGATGATAATTGGATAAAAGAAATTGTGCCTTTAAAACGTTGTGTCTATGCATGTTTGGATTGTAACGATAGTTGTCGATTTTTGGCCAAAATCATTTGACTAGTATGGAATTCTTTTCCAAGGTAGACATACGATAATTGAATAGACAAAGCATGACATGGTAGATTAAGACCTAGTAAATCGCATAAAAATCCTGCTAGACCATCTGATCTATGATTGTAATGAACACATCATTCTTACGAACTCACAATGAGTTATTTGCATATCCTAAATCCAATTTCATCAATATGTTAATCTACATGTGTGAACCTACTTTCCTAGATTCTTTTCTTTATTGCATTGTTATTATTTAGTAATTAGTGACAAACATTTGCCAATCGTCCAAGGTAGAATTCTACCCACAACTATTCACAAGTATCTCCCGTCTCCCCGAGATCGACCCCTTACTTCCCTAACTGCATTTATTTGTTGTTAGCCTAGCCAAGGGTTATTTATCTTTGATTAGGGTACGCGACAACCCTGTCAATAGGTGACTTTATCATCACCTACTTCTAGTGTCAATTTTCCTTTCTTGACATCGATTACTGCTCCCGCAGTGTGTAGAAATGGCCTTCCTAAAATAATAGGGATTTGCGAATCTTCAGCCATATCTAGCACGATGAAATCAACGGGAATGAAAAATCTTTCTACTCTGACAGGCACATCTTCTAAAACTCTCATAGGTTGTTTTAGAGAACGGTCTGCCATTTGCAGAGTGATACTAGTGCATTTGAGAATTCCCATATTCAATTTTTCGCAGATGGAATAGGGCATGACGCTTACACTAGCACCTAGATCGCATAAAGCTTTATCGATTGTGTAGGTGCCTATAGTGCAAGGTATAGAGAAACTACCAGGATCCTTTAACTTAGGAGGGGACTTGTTTTGCAATAAAGCACTGCATTCAGCTGTGAATGCTATGATTTCAACATCATCTAAAGTCCTCTTCTTAGTTAAAATATCCGTCATGAATTTCGTGTAAGAAGGGATTTGAGTGATTAATTCAGTGAAGGGAACCGTTACTTGGAGGTTTTTGACTACTTCCATGAATTTACTAAACTGGGTTTCCTTATGATTTCTCCTCAAACGTTGGGAAAATGGAACTTGGATTTTGATGGGTTCCTTTTCAAGTTCATCCTTCTTTTCAGGTTTGCTTTCCGCTTCCTTAGCGGTGGATGGTTGGGATTCTTTTTGGCTCTCTACTTGTGTAGGCTCAACTATTGGTTCTTTGGGTTGCTGAGGTTCCGTATAAGTGGTACCACTCCTAAGGTTGATAGCATTAGCGGTGTCCCTCGGTTGCTCACCATGAGGTGGGAGTTGGCCTTGTTTTCTTTGGGCATTAGAGGCAGCCAATTGGGCCATTTGAGTTTCAAGCATCTTGATGGCAGCACTTTGAGCTTGATCACTCTTTTGAAGTTGAGCAAACATTGAATCTTGTTTTTGGACAACTTGAAGAAGCATGGATTCAATTTTGCTCAAGCTTGAATCATTGGGTTGGCCTTGATTTTGGGGTGGTTGGTGTTGAGGTTGGTGTTGGTAAGGTTGGTTGAAGTTAGGTTGGAATGAAGGTCTCTGGTTTTGAAAACCAGGTGGATTGTAAGGCTTCTGTTGATGTGGTGTGAATGGTTGTTGAATCTGTTGGTGGGGATTTTGAATGTTGGTGCTTTTGTAGGACAAAAAAGGATGGTTTTTTGTGTTCTCGTTATAGAAACTTGAGAAAGCATTGCCTTGCCTATATGGTTGATAGGCATTGACTTGCTCTAACGAATTCCTACATTCTTGAAAACTATGTCCTCCAACCCCACATGTCTCACATACCACTACGTGGTTAGTGACGTTGACATGTTCCTTGGATTGGGAAGAGCTTCCTACTTGTTGCTGCAGAAGGGCTATTTGGGCTTCTAGGAGTGCTACTTTACTTGAATCGTCCTCCTTGGTTTTGAGTGGCATAGCACGTGAGTTGCTATACTGAGAGTCGTGGATTGCCATTGACTCGATAATTGTACTAGCTATTTCTACATCGATTTGATCGAAACGACCATTGTTAGCGGAGTCGAGGATACGACGCGATTCGCCACAACAACCGTTGTAGAAGGTGATAGCTAAGAACCATGAATCAAGGCCATGATGAGGGCATTCTCTTTGTAATTCCTTGTATCTTTCCCATGCCTCATAAAGGCTTTCATCGCCTCACTGACGGAATCCAGTGATTTGACTCCGTAAGAGTGCGGTTCGTTCTGGTGGGAAGTACTTTTGATAGAAAGCAAGAGCTAGACCATCCCAGTCGGCTATTCCTAAGGCAACTCGGTCAAGGCTATTGATCCAGAGTTTTGCCTTTCCTGTTAAAGAGAAGAGAAATAGCATTTTCCTAATCTGCTCTTGGGATACTCCAGTTTGTCTAATTGTGGAGCAATAGTCACAGAAGTTTTGGATATGAAGATTGGGATCTTCTGTGGCATTGCCACCAAATTGACTTCTTTCTATTAAATTGATGAAGGCAGGTTTTATTTCAAAGTTTTGGGCTGTGATTTGAGGTGTAGCGATACCCCTTGGAAGTGTATCTGCAGTGGGTTTGGAATGGTCCGAAAGTCGAACCATTTTCTTTTGTGAAGATGAAGGTGGAGTGTTGTTTGAAAGTTGATTGGTTTTTGAGAATGGAGATGAGAATGGATCTTCTTCTCCTTCGAGATTAGATAGAATATCCGAGTATTTCTCACGAATACGATCTAAACTTGAAATATCAGAAGCTTTTGAGATTTCGTTGAATAGCTTTTTTCTCCTACGCAGAGTCCTTTCTAGTTTGGGGTCTAAAAAGATAGGGGTCCCTAGTCTAGAAGATCTGGGCATAAGATTGAAAAGCTAAGATGAAAAATCAAGAGAGGTCTAAAGGAATTTGGGTTCCTAAAGACTAGATAAAACTAATTGCGATAAAAATCACAAAAAAAAGGAAAACTAAACCGTGCTCCCCGGCAACGGCGCCAAAATTTGATCGTGCTTGTCGCGAGCCCGATACAAAGATAATTTACCCAGACTAGGCTAATAACAATTTAATGTAATTAGGGAAGTAGGGGTCGATCCTCAGGGAGATGGTGTTTCCTATAGAATGTGAAGTGTCTCGCAATTGGGTTTTATCTAACGAGTTTCTGAGTTTTGGAATTTTAATTTCTAAACTAACAAAAAGCATAAATGAAAACAAAATAAAAGCAAATGAAGATGAAAGCAATAAAACAAATGATGAATTAACAATAATGAAAAGCATCTAGGGAAATAGGTTCACACATGTAGATTGACATATTGATGAAATTGGATTTAGGATATGCAACTAATTCATTGTGAGTTCGTAAGAATGATGTGTTCATTACAATCATAAATCAGATGGTCTAGCAGGCTTTTAGGCAATTTTCTAGGTCTTAATCCACTATGTCATGCTTTGTCTATTCAATTCGCGTATCTCTACCTTGGAAAAGAATTCCATACTAGTCAATGATTTTGATCAGGAATCGTCAACTATCGTTATAGTCCAAACATGCATAGACACAATGTTTTAAAAGCACAATTTATTTTATCCAATTATCATCTTTTAATCAATCTAACATGGCTACCCTACACCCTAGAAAGGTGACTACTCAGTCATGATAATGTTTATATCTAAGATGATGGTGATAATGAAAACTAGGGTAGACATGTTTAGTTGATTTTGACAATAGTTTAAGACTCTCTATGTGGCGATAATAACAACGCTAATTGATAATCTAAGAAATGAAATTACGATTATAACAACACAAAAATGAATCTAAGATAATATGTATGGAAAATAACAATCAAATAGAAAACAATAAGGACTTTAAACAAAGGATAAAATAGAAATACCTAGGTGACGATCAACGACGAAAGCGATAACAATAATAGAAATCCCTTGCATAGAATAATCGTTCCTTGAATTACAACACTTGAACCCAACAAAGTAGATCACAAAGATTGAAATTCTTATTGATCTAAGCTAAGGTTTTGATGTAGAAAGGACAGAAATAAACTAAGAACTAAAGACAAAAGAAGAAAATGATCTAAACTAGAATTTCTAAACTAAAGAGAAATGTAAGAAGAGAAGAGATGTTGTGTGTTAGATTGTGTGATTGTGTGTTGAGAAGAGTGGCTGGAGCATCCTTTATATAGCATTAGGGTTTCGTGGGGAAGGGGTCGAGCATTGAACATATAGGACAAAAGAAGGAAGTTGAAGCAATTTGCTCGAAGCAGCAGGGATACCCGATCGGGTACACACTTACCCGATCGGGTAAGTTGTCATCTAGAAGCTTTTGACTAACGTTTCATCTCCCTTTGCTTTGACTTGACTTCCATCATCCCCCTTGACCTCTTTAATCGGGTTTGTTGATAGCGTTTGATGTAAAGCGATGAATTCTTCCGCCTAATTGATTGATCTTCCGACAACTGCGACATCTTCTTTATTTCTTCTCTCTTTTGAGTTAGTGAACCTTCTTGAAATGCCTTTCACTTGTTCAAGCTTGCTTCTTCAAATCGTCGGGTTCTAGGCAAATGCTCGGAAATATAGAAAAAGGGCGTAGAAACGTCACTTTCCCTACAAAACAGGTTAGAACACAGGAATTCGCCTAGAAGACGATATTAGCTCATAAAGTGGCTTAACAAAGCACAAATGACATACAAAACCGAGCTAAATTGGGGGTTAAAATCATACAAATATTCACTTATTAGTGCGTCACCAATTCTCTTGTCCAATTTTAAATCTCCCACTCAATGCAAGGTGTCTTGCAGGTCTTACTTGCACGTGATCATATCTAAAGTGGTTTCCTTCATCTAGAGAGTAACTGTCTGACAGGAATTATCTACCGTAGATACCTTCCGAGCGTGGCCACGCATTTCCAGTTCACTCCTCCTCGAGTGGCCTTGAGATATTTGTTAACCCTAACAAGGGGTCGGAGAATTTCAATCGCACTATTCCCTTCGTTCACTCATAGTCCTTCATGACCCAATAATTGCTCATTCACCCCTTTTTACAGAGTGGCTTGGGGCAAAAATCAAAGTCAATCAGAAACTATGCCGACTTGGGCGAATAGTCTCTAGTCTAAAGAATTGATTCAAAAAGAATAATATAGTAGCTCTCGCCACGACCAGGCTTTATGAATTGCCAGAACTCTATAAGCGGTCACTGCCCGACAGAGTGTCTCATACATTCCGCCTACGTGATCGACTAGTTATCTCATATGACTCTATGGCACTTGAACTTGCCATCAATTGCATCAGACTTCAGTCACTTCGAGACGTCACCTCATGTAAGCAACTAGGGGCCAAGGCTATGTTAATCCAGTTCACTTTAATAGGGTTCAAAATTATCACTACAACCTATTTGGATATAACAAAGCACAAAAAATTTAGTTTTATAAACTCAAATGATAAATGTGATTATCACATATGAACAATCAAAAAAATGTTATTCCTTCATATCATATAATCTAAAGTATTCAAGTTCCATGACACTTCATGGTCCTCTTGTCTAAATGCAATAAAAGCTTGGACGGTGGATATATTTTTATCCATTTGTTCCAACTTTATGAATTGCTCATTTTCTTTCCAATCATCATTATTCCCAAATACATGAAGTTATCTAAGTACATCACTAGATCTCCATCCAGTGTTGGGCTCTTTAATCTTAAAAGATGCTCCCACTTGTTATCATGATAACCACGTGATGGGTATCTTGGTGGAAGTGTCTACTCATTAGATCCTTGTAATCCACCTCATCCTCATTATTATGTACTAAGACTCTAAATGTAGAATTTTCAATAATTGACACTTCAATCATCCCTTTTATTTATCCGCTTCTAATATAACAAAACTTAGCCTTGGATTTTGTCATATTCTTTACAGGTTTGAAAACTTGGGTTCGTGTGACACTTAATACGCAACTAAGTTATTATTTCCAAACACAAGAATAAACTCATAGTTCTCCTCGAGAATATTATGAACATTCTTGAAGGCTATCCAATGACTCTCATGTGGATTACTTGTTATCAACTTGTCATGCTCCAAGCATACAACTTATCAAGGTATGTGCATATCTTGGCAAATATGATTGGCCTAATGGCGGAAACATTAGCAATCATGTGTATCCTCTCTCATCTATCACCATAGATTTTGGATACCTTCTCCAAGTCTTTCATCTAGAAATGATTTCCCTAACACTCCTCCACGGAAGGCAATGTCAGTACATCATTCCCAATGACCAATATGTCTCCTACATACGAGACATGGGAGATATTTTTGCCTCAGATACAATATGCTTCTTCCCGGTCTTTCATCTACAAATGATTTCCTAAACACTCCTCCACGGAAGGTAATGTTAGTACATCATTCCTAATGACTAATATGTCTCTTACATACAAGATATGGAAGACATTTTGCTCCCACTAATCCTCATGTGTGACACCCTCAAATTTGCGGAAAGAAAAAAAATTATTTAAATACATAAAGAAGGTGTCATAAATAAAAAGGGTCATTACAAAACGGAAATAATATTATACAATAAAAAGTATCTGAAACGGGAGACATATCTCCCGTATAAATACGGGAAATCGAAAGAGTTGTATAACATAATATTACAATCTAAGAACCGAATATAGTCCAAGGTAATACTTCTGCTCGCTAGCCTCGTCAATGTACCCATATGTATTGACAGTCACCCACCTGTTCGACCGCATT
>JAIUZE010028252.1:0-12140 GCA_022085475.1 Heliosperma pusillum
TGGATGCCTTTTAATCATACTTGCCATGTACACGATGCTAGTGCGTTTCATTTACCGTGAGAGAGTCGTCGTGTTGTCGTCTTTGAATGCGTGATTTCATGATATTATTCATGGTCATTGCATGATTGGGCACCGTCGTCTTTGAATGCGTGATTTCATGATATTATTCATGGTCATTGCATGATTGGGCACCGTCAATGTATGGGTTCGTGAATGGATGATAATATGGTGGATTCTTTGTGATCATCGCATGACTTGGCATGGTTTGTTTGTCGAGTCTCAATCTTATCAAACTTATACCGCTAACGGTGAGATGCAAGCCATAGTGAGCGTATTCGGTTGCCTAAGAGTGTCTTCCCCGAGTCTTTGTATAACATGATGGATTCGGATTTGTATTCCATATGCTCTTATCATTATATATTGAATTGCCTATCTATCCTTATCGTATCTCACATGTATATCTATATGTATGCATGCTCTACTTTTGTATTTCCTTCTATGTACATTTAATGTGATATGGCTGGGAGAACCCGGAGTTACTCCCCACTGACTGTGGCGTTCATGTGTTTCATGAATGAACAGGTTGCTTGCTTGGATGGCTTTTTGCTTATGCTATTTTGGGTTCGGGTGTGAGCTAGCGGGCGTTGTCCCTGGATGAAACACCTCTAGACGTTGTTTAGCTAGTTGCTAATTACTTTGTCTTTTGTTAACACTTTGAGAGAATACGTCTCTTGTGGTATTTTTATTTAGTTTGTAATATTTTGACACTCCTCGTATTTTTCTATCTTGCATGTATAAAGGTTTTAAAATACCGTATTTTCCGCTATATAATTCACATGCTTGTATGTTTTATATTTCCGCATTCGCGAGGGTTGTCACAGTTGGTATCAGAGCTTTATCGCTCCCGACGCACACACGTGAACCGTAAACTTAAATTACTTGACCTTGAAATAATAAATGAGAGATGGGTAGATTTAAGGACCTAAGGTGGTAGTCTGTGGTGTACTTGATGTTTGTTAGGTTCTAACTTGTTTGTTTGATTGTGTTGAGTGATGTTATGTTTGTTTGTATCTACCGTTTTGAGGTGGATCATTGTGTTACCTAAAAGAAGTATCCTCTACCGAAGATTTGAAGATTTACAAGCCTAATTGAAGTGTATTTCTTCCTCATCTATGAATTCTCTTGTCCTTATTGTATTATGCTCTCTTCCTTCTATCTAGGTGCTTCTTTCTCTTCTATCTTGTTTGCCTCTTGGAAATTACTCTTGAAAGTTCCTCCATCTTACCATTGGTATCCTTACCTTCCTCTTGTAACATTTTTGTGGATGCCATACCCATTTGTTTGTGGTATATTATACTGGGTCGGAAGAACTTTGATTTTTGTGGAATATTAGTGATTGTTAGAATAAATTTGTGATTTGAGGAAAATGGTGTAGATCCAAATTCACCCTATAATGATGATTGGTGGTATCTTTAAGGAAAGGTAGTAAGATAAGTTTGATGATTTTAATGCTTGATGCTTGACATGACTAATGTGTGGATAGTTCATGATATTTGATGGTGTAAGGTTGAATGAGTTGGCTAAGACTTCTTAACCCATTAGCGATTTAATCTTTTGAATTTAGGAGTTTGAATGATGCCTTGAGTTGTAAAATGCTTTTGAGACTAAGTGACTTCTTGTGGATTCTAGTTTATGTGTTAGAGTATAGGCTTGGTGGAAAAGCATTTGGCTATAGTTCTTGGATTTAAAGATATGATCTTATCTTATGGTATCGGAGATTCGTTTGGAGTAGTAAGGTTTCGTTGTAAGTTGAACCATATTACTTGAGGATTATAATGTGAGTTATGATGGAAATACCATAGGACGTTAATGATGATGTTTGACTTGAGGTTGTAATTTGTTAATAATGAACTCGTGGGCTATATGAGTTGAAAATGACCGAGTATAAGGGAGTATTTGTTAGTCTTTCAGTTAAAGAAACCTTTGAGGTTGTGTTGAATATTTGAGCTAAAGGAATGTTATTATACTTGAGTTGCAATTCCGCATTTGGGAATCTGTGTGATATGAAAGGATGGATGAATTGGGTGGTAATCGATCTGTTAAATCTAGGTGTACCTTACTTTGATGATTGTGGTACGATGGTCCCTTGTAAGAGACCTTTGTTTGGGATGAGTTGCTTTACTATCATCCTAAGTCTGAAAGGAGAAACTTTGTGGATTAAATCTTAAACCCTTACTCGTGCCATCATTCCTTTTCATTTCCATTCTTGAATGTTTTTGTCAAGATTGATCTTAAGAAATTACAAGCTCGTACTGTCTTTCTTACTCAGATATCTTCATAACTCTACTATCTGCTTTGTCTCTTCCTCAACCTCGTTTTCCTTTTTCGCCTTCGCCTTTTTCATTTTATCGTAGTTTTTAGTGACGCTTCCTAATGTTCCTTGTATCATGTTCTTTTATCCCTACTCTCTTGAGAGGTAGTTTTTCTTATTAGCTAACGTAAGGGTTAGTAGGTGTGTTTTGAATAAGTTTCGAATATGGTACCTAACCATCCTATTAAACTAGTTTCATGTTTAGATGATTATAAGGATTTGAGGATAAACTTAGGATGAAACTCGCCTAGTGGTTTTAGACTATGAAAGCTTAATGTTGCAATATCGTTTTGAGGATCGAAATAAGCATAATGATAGTTGGTAGTTGTGGTTAAGAAGTTTAGTGATTCTTTAAGTGTTACTTGGGAAATTGTGGTCTTTAAATGTTGGACCCTAACGGGAATAATTACCTTGTGGAATTTGGATTGGATTACCAAACTTGAGGAATATTGTCATAAGCGAAAACCGATGTATTGAGAGTTTGAAGGAGCTAAATAAATTGATTTACGGTCGCATTGCCCTATGATTGGCAAAAGTTAAGTGAAATGAGAGTGTGTGACTAATCTCTTTTGAGGATTTGTGTTTTAACTTTTGAAAGATGAGAAATTCATTGTTAATAACTTAGGATATTATTTTTTGGAATAAATTGTATCAAGGATTTCATAGTAAGCGCCCTCTTTACTGTGGTTGTTAGCGATCATGTTTCCCTAGATAAATATTTTGTTGGTGGTTTCTAATAAGAGTTTTGATGGACTAAGAAGATTAGAGTGCGTAATAAATCTTTCATGTGGATTGTTAGTTGTGGAGTCTACCGTGCTGATGGACCTTAGTAGATTCTAATTGGATTCGAATAATTGGGATTTGTTACTCGAAGTTTCGTGATTATGGAATATTTCAGTAGAAATCTAATGATTGAAAATGTTGAGGTGTAACTTGGGTAAATTACATCCTCTTGAGGATTAGAGTATTAGTAGAGTTAGTACTATCAAATTCTTGTAGATCTTCCTGCCAATTTTATTGTCATCTTCCTATCCCTAGGAGTTCGATTTGTTTTGTTTTTGCGTGTTTTGTATATATTTTGTTATCATGAATTGTGAACTTTATGTTCGAGTCGCTCTATGTTTGTGTAATGTCTTGTTATTTGATTTTATCTTTGATAAAACTTTCAACTTTCCATATTCTATTTCTAATTCAACGTTTCAAAGAAGTCTAAAGATGGTTTGTGTTCCCTCTTTTTGGAGAAAATGGATTTCTTTTACTTTTATATTTGGATTTTGCGTTTGGTTGGATGTTTGTACTTGTTATTGGAGACGTCTGATAACTATGCAACGGGAGTATGTGACCAAGCCAAGACACGAGCCATGACACGAGCTCAAGACAAGACACAACCTCAAGACAAGACTCAACATCAAAACAACAACATACATTCAGACAACACCATGACAAGCTATGACAATGTTCTATTCAGTCCAAGCCACAACCACTTCAAGCCTGCTAAGACAACACCACCACAACCAGAACAAAGCCTAGCCATCCACGTCCCAAGACTAGGCCACAACAAAGCTCAGCCAACAGCCCAACAAACCCAACACAACAAAAACAGCCCCCAGCCAAAAACAGCCTATCACAGCCTTTCTAAACAAGGTCCATGGGGCCCCACACAATCAAACAAGCCTAACCAACCCTCAAACCGATGTCTTGGGAAGGTCCTCTACAACTTTCCCCAGGACTTCCCCCCCCCCCAGAAACAAACACACAAAAAGTTAGCTTAGGGACAACTACAAACTGTCCAGGAATTCAGCCTTTTTGCAGTAGTTTAAATGTCACTATCAAACTTTCCTATTTTGAACAAACAAGCTCGAGGATCTTTTAGCAGACCCTTTGGCATTCATCCAACTTCAGTTGATCTCAAGATTCAAGCCTGGAAGTCCACTCCTCCACCAGTTTCAACCTAAACAACCCCATTAAGGCAGATTGTCTCATTAGACTGCTTTTCTACTTTATTGCTTTAATTCTGAACAATGTAGCTGTTTATTTTCTGTTTCTTGTGCAAAGCCAATTGTGCCCTAGTATGTATTGAACGAGTAGGAATTGTAATCTCTGCCTTATAAGGCCATTTTCCCTCCTAATGAATGAAGACAGATTTGAAGTAAAATATAAAACTGAAACCTTGTTTCTGTTGTAATCTCTTGGCTGTGTGCTTGAGACAACTTCCTTTGCTTTGTGCTTGGAAGTGAGCTTGGGTCCTTAGCTGTGTGCTGGGATCAAGGTTCAACCCTCAATCATTGGCTTTGTGCTTTGGTTAAGGTCCTATCCTTGTTCTTTAACAATCAATTCAAACAGAAACAGAGTACTTGCAAGCGTCTTAATCTTAGCTCAATTTGTCATTGTTTAGTTGTCTTTTCTGAATAGTTTCAGTGCAAATTGGTTATCAGAGCTTTGGTTTGTGAGTTCATCTACCTAACTACATTAAAAACACAAAATACAACCATGAGTGAAGAGAGAATCACAGGTATTGAAAACACATTTCAAGATCTTGTCAGAACTGTAATGGAGGTCTCTAGATCTGTCAATGAACTCCTTGAGGGCCAACAGAACAATGATACAAGGGGAGGCAGAGGTCGAGGAAGAGGAGCACCTTCCCCACAAGGTGGAGTAAGGAGGAGACAACCTGTAGATCAGTTTGAAATGTCAGATTCAGATGGCTCAGATCACAATCTTCTCAGACACCAAGACAAAGATATCAAGGTAGAGATTCCTTACTTTCTAGGTAGCTTGAACCCTGATGATTTCTTAGATTGGCTAAGGTCTGTAGAAAGAGTCTTTGAGTTTAAAGGATACACTGATAGAAAGGCTTTTAAGGTTGCTATCATGAACCTAAAAGGCTATGCCTCACTTTGGTATGAAAACATGAAAACCTTGAGGGTTAGAGAAGGGAAAGAACCTGTAAAGTCATGGCTCAAACTGAAAAAGAAAATGAGAGATAAGTTTGTCTCTAGGGACTACACTCAAGACATGTTCATTAAGCTTACTCACCTAAAGCAAGACCAAAGACCTTTAGAGTCCTACCTAAGAGACTTTGAACAACTCACTTTGCAATGTGAGGTTGTTGAGAAATCTGAACAAAAGATAGCAAGGTTCCTAGAGGGGTTGGATGAAAGGGTAGCTAGAAAAGTCAGGCTACAAAACATATACTCCTTTGAGGAAGCTGTCAACTTGTCTTTAAGGGTAGAAAAATTGGGAAAAGGAAAGGCCAGTGCTTCTAAGACACCTTCCAGAACCCCCACCTTCAAACCTTTTGTAGGAGTTAAGATCGGAGAACCTGTGGTTCCTGTTAAGACTCCTTTCAACCTTGATAAAGGCAAGGCTGTTGAGGCAGGCCAAAGGAAGACTACCCCTCTCAAAAAGTGCTTTCAATGTCAAGGGTATGGACATTTTGCTAGAGAATGTCCATCTAAAAGGGCTCTGAGTACCCTAGACGTAATCCATTGGGGAGATGATGAAGTGTTGGTCTGTGATGAAGAGATGGAAGAGCCTGAGGTAGAGGCTAGTGAGGAGTTGATAGAGCCTGATGCAGGGTTAAGTTTGGTAACATGGAGGGTAATGCATACTCAACCACAACCTTTGGAAGAGGACCAAAGACACCAGATCTTTAGGACCAGATGTACCATCAAGGGTAGAGTATGTAACCTCATTATTGATGGGGTAAGCTGCACTAATGTGGCCTCCAAAACACTGATAGACAAGCTAGCTCTACCCACCAAAGACCACCCCCTACCTTACAAACTCAGATGGCTAAACAAAGGGGCTGAAATCAAGGTGGATAAACCATGTGTTATACCTTTCTCAATTGGTAAAGGGTATGTGGATGAGAGTCTTTGTGATGTTCTACCTATGGATGCATGTCACCTTCTGCTTGGGAGACCATGGGAGTTTGATAGGTATGCCATACACCATGGGAGAGACAACACTTACACCTTCAAGTATGGGAAGAAGAAGATCACCCTAGCACCTTTACCACCTGCTTTAAAGATCAACCCAAACCCCATGAGGGAGGCTTCCAAAGAAGTCATGTTGATAAGTGAATCAGAAATAGCACAAGAGCTAAGTGAGCTACAACCTGTATACATATTGCTAGTCAAGGAGACTGGGATGAGTATCATTGATATCCCTGAAGAGGGCAAATCTATCCTAGAAAGTTATGGTGATGTCTTCCCTACTGAGCTTCCTAGTGGACTGCCACCACTAAGAGGGATAGAGCACCACATTGATCTAGTGCCTGGAGCTATCTTACCCAACAAGCCAGCCTACAGGAGCGACCCTAAGGCTACACAAGAGCTCCAACTTCAAGTAGGTGAACTACTCAACAAGGGCTATGTCAGAGAGTCCCTCAGTCCTTGTGCTGTACCAGCCTTGCTTGTGCCAAAGAAGGATGGGACTTGGCGTAGGTGTATTGATAGTAGGGCCATCAACAACATTACCATCAAGTATAGGTTTCCCATACCTAGACTTAATGATATTCTGGATGAGCTAAGTGGGGCTCAAGTGTTCACTAAGATTGATCTGAGGCAGGGCTACCACCAAGTTAGGATAAGAGCAGGGGATGAATGGAAGACAGCTTTCAAGACTAAACATGGGCTCTATGAATGGCTGGTGATGCCTTTTGGGTTGTCTAATGCCCCTAGCACCTTCATGAGGTTGATGACAGAGGTCCTAAGGCCTTACTTAGGCAAGTGTGTCGTGGTGTACTTTGATGATATTCTTATTTACAGTTCAACTAAGGGAGAACATTTGCAACATCTGAAGTTGTTGTTTGAGGTCCTAAGAGAAAACAAGTTGTATGGCAAGCTAGAGAAGTGCACCTTCATGCAGCCTGAGGTTTACTTCCTTGGGTTCATCATCTCTAAGAAAGGGGTAGCAGTTGATCCTGAGAAAGTGCAAGCAATCAAGGAATGGCCCATTCCCCAAACTGTTACTGATGTAAGAAGTTTCCATGGGTTGGCATCTTTCTATAGGAGGTTCATACAAGGGTTTAGTTCAATCATGGCCCCTATTACTGAGTGCATGAAGAAGGGAGAGTTCAAGTGGAATGAGAAGGCTGAAAGGTCCTTCAATCTGATCAAAGAGCTATTGTGCAAGTCTCCAATATTGGTTCTACCAGACTTTAACAAACTCTTTGAGGTAGAGTGTGATGCCAGTGGTCTTGGCATAGGAGCTGTGCTTACTCAAGAAAAGAAACCTGTGGCATACTTTAGTGAGAAGCTAAATGGGGCCAAGCTTAACTATTCCACATATGACAAGGAATTCTATGCCATTGTGAGGGCATTGAATCATTGGGGACACTACTTGAAGCCTAAGCCTTTTGTGCTTCATTCTGATCATGAGGCTCTCAAATACATCAATGGACAACACAAACTCAACCCCAGGCATGCCAAATGGGTAGAGTTCTTGCAATCTTTCTCATTCTCCAGCAAGTACATAGAAGGTAAGAACAATGTTGTAGCTGATGCATTGTCTAGAAGGTCTGTAATGTTGACCTTCATGGAGCAAAGGGTGTTGGGGTTTGAATTTATGAAAGAGCTCTATCAAGAGGACCCAGACTTCAAGCATGAATGGGAGGTACACCAAGAAGGGCAAGTCAAGAAAGGGAGCAAGTACACAGCTCAAGAAGGATACTTATTCTATGGAAACAAACTGTGTGTGCCTAAGGGACCTTATAGGGGACTACTGGTCAAAGAGGTTCACTCCAATGGCCTTGCTGGTCACTTTGGGGTACAGAAGACCTATGACATCTTACAAGATCAGTTCTATTGGCCTAAGATGCTCAGTGATGTGCAAGATGCCCTCAAGAGATGCAGATCTTGTCAACTAGCCAAGGCACACTTTCAAGCAGGCCCTTACACACCACTTCCAGTACCCAACAAGCCATGGGAAGACCTCAGTATGGACTTTATTGTAGCCTTACCTAGAACTCAAAGGGGAAAGGATTCAATCATGGTGGTTGTAGATAGATTCAGCAAGATGGCACATTTCATTGCTTGTAAGAAGACTGAGGATGCATTGGGGGTGGCTGAACTATACTTTAGGGAAGTTGTCAAGTTACATGGGGTCCCTAGAAGCATTGTCTCAGATAGAGACACAAAGTTCATGAGCCATTTCTGGAGAACCTTGTGGAAGCTGTTGAAGACCAGGTTATTGTTTAGTACTTCTCACCATCCCCAAACTGATGGGCAGACAGAAGTCACTAACAGAACACTAGGGAAGATCTTAAGGAGCATTGTTTCTAAGTCATTAAAAGATTGGGACCTCAAGCTAGCACAAGCTGAATTTGCCTTCAACAGAGCTCCCTCCAGCAGCACAGGTAAAAGTCCTTTTGAAACAGTTTATGGCACTAATCCTCTCATGCCTACAGACCTAGCACCAGTCAAAGGAAACAAGGCAAGCTATGATGCAAAGAAAAGAGTTGAGCAAATGATACAGATTCATGAGCAAGTCAAGAAGCAGATTGAAAGGTCCAATGAGTTGTACAAGGCCAGGTCCAAGGGGCCTAAGAAAGCAAGGGAATTCAAAGCAGGGGATCTTGTATGGTTGCATTTAAGAAAAGAGAGATTTCCAGACAAGAGGAGAAACAAGCTCATGCCAAGAGCTGATGGACCATTTGAGATATTGGAGAAGATAGGCACCAATGCTTACAAGGTGGATCTACCAGGAAGCTATGGTGTACATGGTACTTTCAATGTTGGAGACCTGAGTCCTTACCATGGTGAATCAGATGATGAAGGTGAGGAAGATTTGAGGGCAAATCCTTTTCAAGAAAAGGAGGTTGCAACGGGAGTATGTGACCAAGCCAAGACACGAGCCATGACACGAGCTCAAGACAAGACACAAACTCAAGACAAGACTCAACATCAAAACAACAACCTACATTCAGACAACACCATGACCAGCTATGACAATGTTCTATTCAGTCCAAGCCACAACCACTTCAAGCCTGCTAAGACAACACCACCACAACCAGAACAAAGCCTAGCCATCCAACTTCCCAAGACTAGGCCACAACAAAGCTCAGCCAACAGCCCAACAAACCCAACACAACAAAAACAGCCCCCAGCCAAAAACAGCCTATCACAGCCTTTCTAAACAAGGTCCATGGGGCCCCACACAATCAAACAAGCCTAACCAACCCTCAAACCTATGTCTTGGGAAGGTCCTCTACAACTTTCCCCAGGACTTCCCCCCCCAGAAACAAACACACAAAAAGTTAGCTTAGGGACAACTACAAACTGTCCAGGAATTCAGCCTTTTGCAGTAGTTTAAATGTCACTATCAAACTTTCCTATTTTGAACAAACAAGCTCGAGGATCTTTTAGCAGACCCTTTGGCATTCATCCAACTTCAGTTGAGCTCAAGATTCAAGCCTGGAAGTCCACTCCTCCACCAGTTTCAACCTAAACAACCCCATTAAGGCAGATTGTCTCATTAGACTGCTTTTCTACTTTATTGCTTTAATTCTGAACAATGTAGCTGTTATTTCTGTTTCTTTTGCAAGCCAATTGTGGCCCTAGGATGTATTGAACGAGTAGGATGTAATCTCCTTGCCTATATAAGGCCATTTCCTAATGAATGAAAGACAGATTTGAAGTAAAATATAAAACTGAAACCTTGTTTCTGTTGCATCTCTTGGCTGTGTGCTTGAGACAACTTCCTTTGCTGTGTGCTTGGAAGTGAGCTTGGGTCCTTAGCTGTGTGCTGGGATCAAGGTTCAACCCTCAACCATTGGCTTTGTGCTTTGGTTAAGGTCCTATCCTTGTTCTTTAACAATCAATTCAAACAGAAACAGAGTACTTGCAAGAGTCTTAATCTTAGCTCAGTTTGTCATTGTTTAGTTGTCTTTTCTGAATAGTTTCAGTGCAACTAGTCCTGCACTTACTAACGTTTGTTTGATTTTCGATTTCACTAATTTGACATTGATTTGATTTTGGATAATTAGAGTTCTCGTTCGCGACGAGCATTCTTGTGATTCGTAAATAAAATTTCGCTCTTATGAAAAATTTCCTTAAACCGTTTCGAGAAGAACCTCGTTTCATAAATATTTTCCCTTATAAAAGTTTTCGTATTAATTTTGAAAACTGATTCTTATCCTTGATACTTTAGTTTTCTATTCGCAAGTTTCGAGGACGAAACTTTTTAAAAGGAGGGGTGATTGTAACACCCGGAAATGTACCCTATTTTTCTAGTGAAAATATTTTACGGAAACTTTTCAGTAATTTTAAGTTTTAATTTAGAATTTATTGTTCCGAGTCGAATTTAGAATTTCCGAGTTCTTATTTGGAATTTCCGCGAGATTCCATGGGAATCCCGTCTTAAGGCGAGTTTGACTTTTCTTGACTTTTGAGCCGCCTTTGACTTTCGTTGACTTTTCCGACTCACCCTTTATCTATACTCCCTCCTAACCTTAACCTAATTTATTTCAACACAAACCAAAACCATTTCTTCTTCCTTAAGCAACCAAAACCTTGCCTCCAATTTTGATCCATCTTTGAATCTCCGTATCTCTTTCGTTTCTTGCTAGAATTCACGTAAGTTCGTCTTATTCTTCCCCTCTTATCTTCCTCTATCCGTATTGGTAATAAAACTACCGTCTTTCTCGCTTTTTCAATTATCTGTCTTTCTCAAGGTGAATGATATTCATCTTTTATTATCTAATTGTATGTAGGTGGAGACTACGAAGGTTTAGAAACCGTTTAAAGACGCGAAAAAGTAACGGTGAAGGGTTATTCGATATCATTTACGTGTTTTAATGTGTTTTCCATGTTAGAAATCGTATTGAGAATATGATTATTATGCTTAGGACTTGTGTTGTTGTTGAGGGATGTTGTTAGTTGTTAATTGATATGAGAATTGATGATTTGTGGTGATAAATGAGGAGTTTGTTGTTGATAACATGTTGATTTTTGATCGTCCTTGAATCCCGTGAAGGACGCAGGCTGCGTTGGGGGACGCAGGCTGCGTCGTGGTGACGCAGGCTGCGTCACACTCTGCCGACTGAAATTTTCCTGCACTGACCCCTTTTCGTAAAATGATCATATCTCCTTCGTTACTTGCTTGTTTTGGGCGTGTGACATCCCGTTGGAACCGTAAGAGGATAAGCTATCACCTCCAATTGGAATTTCTGCATTTGCATGTCTAGAACTCTAGTTATGACCGTTTGAAGTGGACCCTTGTTTTCGTTGGTTTCCAAACAACGTTGTTTTGGAGATGTGATCTATGTTTTTATTCATTATGCTTCATAAACTTGTTCTAATGCTTATGTATCATGTATTGACTCATGTTTCTCATATTTAAACTTATATGATTCCCTATTCTCATGTTTTGTGACGGTTTTTGGTATGTTCCCACTTTGAGTCGGTTTTTACAAATGTTACGGTTTGAGCACTGTTTTGTCTTGTGCTTTGTACTCTCATTCCCTTGGCTACCTTCCCATTCGTAAGGCTGGAATGTCGAAACGGAGAGGTATCCTACTGCTTAAATGCATGTGTTAGTGGGCATACGACGACGTTGTTGGGAGTTGAACGCTATGCGTTGATCGACCCGGCCGTCAAATGTTGTGTACTTGCGAGGTGGTGTTATTTTCATGTAGCGTATCGCTTGTTATGAGGCTTGTGCTCTTTTCCGCCTCTTTCGTGAATTGATCTACCGAATTTGGGTTACTCGGCGTCATGTGTACGACCCGAGTCGTGGATCGAAAGGTTTCGCATGTCGAATTCGG
>JAIUZE010028253.1:0-25047 GCA_022085475.1 Heliosperma pusillum
ATATATATATATATATATATAGGTAGGTTCAAATGAGTCTACCCCTTATCTTTGAGTCCATGAGTCCTAATCCAATCCCTTAGATCAAGAGGATGAAGGGCTAGGATTAAAACAAAATGAAATGCCTAGATTAAGAGACACACTCAATCCAATCCCTCAAACCCTAATATAAATACTATTTCCTCACTTTTTTTTCTCATTTTCACATATCCCTTTCTCTTTCTACCTCCCTTCTCTCTCTCTTAAATCCTTAAAAAAAAAAACCAAAAAAACAACAAACTAAAATCACCCACCAAACACCACCCACCGGACACCTTCACCCAATACCGCCACCTCCTCCTCCACGCCTCTCTTCTTCCGCGCGCCGCCATCACCAGCCGGACCGCCACTGCTCCCCTACTCCCTTCGCCGTCCGCCTTCCTCCTTTAAACAACTCCACCGCTCTCCTCGTCGCCGCCTCTTCTCCACCGGCCTCATCCTCCCTTCCTTCATCCTTCGCCGCCACCTGCTACACCACAGTCCTCTCCACTTTCGTCCTCCTCCCTGCCCGCCTTCTCTCCTCCACCACCTCCTCATCCCTTCCACCTCCTCCCTGCCCGCCTTCTTCCGCCGCCACCCTTGCTCTCCCTCCTCTTCTCACGGCACCTTTCACCCACCACTCCATTCTTACCTTTGAAATAAAAAACACAAACTACCACCACCACCATTTAGATCTGAAAACCAAAAAAAACAACAAAAATAACCACAATTTTAGATCTGAAAAAAAAGTAAAAAAGAAATAACCACCACCATTTCAAATTTTATTTCTTATTTTTTCGTATTTCGTATGTTTTTTATTTTTATTTTAGATATCGTTTTTTTAGTAGATATTTTTCTGTCCTAGATCTACCTTTTTTTTTTTTTTTCAGATTCTCTTTGTTTTTTTTTATATCGTTTTTTATTTCTTATGTTTTCTAGTTTTTATTTTAAATCTCGTTTTTTTTTTGTTTTTTGGTCTCTTTTTTTTTTTTTTTAAGGATTTTGGTGGATTTTTTTTATTTTAGATCTCGTTTTTTAGGTTTGGTGGATTTTTTTAGATCTCTTTATATTTTTCTTTTTTTATTAGATATTAGATCTAGGTTTTTTTGTTGTTGTTGGTCGATTATAGTTGTTGGTGACGGAGGAGGGGGGTTACACTAGTATGACCTGAAGTTACACTAGTATATACTAAAGTTACACTAGTATATACAAAAGTTACACTAGTATGTACTAAAGTTTCACTAGCATGTACTAAAGTTTCACTAGCATGTACTAAAGATTTACAATTATGTACTAAAGTTGCACTAGCATGTACTAAAGTTTCACAATTATGTACTAAAGTTTCACAATTATGTACTAAAGTTGCACTAGTATGTACTAAAGTTTCACTAGTATGGACTGAAGTTTCACTAGTATGGACTAAAGTTTCACTAGTATGGACTGAAGTTGCACAATTATGGACTAAAGTTATCTTATTAAGGACTGAAGTTACTTAATTAATGACTATAGTTACATTAGTATGGACTGAAGTTACACTAGAAAAGACTAAAGTTACCTAAACATGAGTTACACTATAATTGACTAAAGTTACACAGTTAATAAATGAAATTTCACTAATAAAGGTTAAAGTTACACTTATTAAAATATTTAAATTAATTCATATTTTAACTTAAAGTTACGCAATTAAGAATTAAAGTTACACTCATAAAAAACTAAAATCACATAAATTTGTTTAAAAATTATATAAATTCAAATTTATATAGTCGAAATCACCTTTTAATTTAAAGTTACAAAAATAATGGTTGAAGTTACACTTTTAATGACTAAAGTTACTCTCATAAAAAGGCAAAAATCATATAAATTTATCATAAACTTACATAAATTCAAATTTATATAGTCGAAATCACATTTTGGTTTAAAGTTACACTAAAAAAGGTTGAAATTACACTCGTAATGACTGAAGTTATACTCATAAAAAGTCTAAAATCACATAAATTTGTTTAAAGTTACATAAATTCAAATTTATATAGTCAAAATCACATTTTAGCTTGAAGTTACAAAAATAATGGTTGAAGTTACACTCGTAATGTAGGTGAAAGTTAATAAAATCCACTCATTTTGTTCTAATCTTGTCCCTTCATTTTATTCTAATCTTGTCCATCCATTTTTGTTTTAATCTTGGCCCTCTATCTTGTTCTAATCTTTTCCCTCCATCATCTTCATCCAATGGCCAAGATGAGGACTCATGAACTCAATTTTAAAGGTGAACTCATTATAACTTGCCTATATATATATATATATATATATGAGGAAGGATCATGTGAGTCCTCTTAGAGAAGTTGAGTCCATGAGTCCTCTTAGAGGCCATTGGATCTTGGAAATGAAGGGTTGAGATGAAAACAAGAAAATGGTCATTAGTAAGTGTTTAATCCACTTCTCTCACATCCACACTAATCAACCCCACTAATACATCTATCCCTCTAACACACTTTTTCCACACAATTCAATTCATTCTTAACACTCCCTCCTTCTCTCTACAAAAATACTCCTCCTTCTCTCTAAAACAGCCTCCTCTATTCTCTCTAAATCCAAACCAACCACCAAAACCAACAAAAACAAAAAACCTAGATCTAAAAAAAAAACTCCTCTCATCTTCCTCACAATGGCCTCCGTCGACCACCACACCGCCGGCGTCCCCTGCCTCACACTCTGCCGGCGTCCCCTTCCTAAAAAAAAAAACCGCCGGCGTCCCCTGCCTCTCTGCCACCACCGCACCCCACCTTCCTCCACCGACGTGCTCTTCTGCCGGCGTTCTCTTCTTCCTTTTCCCTCCACCGTCACCTGCCGGCGTTCTCTTCTTCCTCACTGCGGCCACCTCCGGCCCGAATCTGCCTCCTCCCTCTCCTCCCTTTACCGCCTTCTCCTCCGTTCGTCTTCTCCTCCGTCGTCCCACTTTCTGCCTCCTCCTGCCTCCGTGTATCTCCTCCGTCCTCTCTTTGCCTCCCTCTTCCTCTTCTTTCTTCATTTTGTTCTCCTCTCTCAACACCATCTTCCCCCCCTTATTTTTAAAAAAAAATTCAGATCTATTTCTTTCAGATCAGGTAGTTTTTTTTTTATTTCTTATGTTTTTGTGTTCTTATTTTCACTCCCCTTCATCTTTTCTTATATTTTTATTTTTTCTTACTTTTCAGTTCTATTTTTTTTATTTTTTTTTTCAGATTTACTTTTAATTTTTTTTTGTGTGTTGTGGATATTTGTTCTATTTTCATTTGTCATCTTATTTTTATTGTGATTTTAGTATGATTGATGGTGTTATATGACTGAAGTTACACTATTTTGGACTGAAGTTACACTAGTATTGACTAAAGATAACATGTCTTAAAATTACATTCTTAAGAATTGAAGTTACACTTTTTAAGGACTGAAGTTACACTTTTAGGGACTGAAGTTACACGTTTAGGGACTTAAGTTACACTATTAAGAGACTGAAGTTATGCTTGAAGTTGTACAATTATGAACTGAAGTTATATTAGTAAGGACTAAAGTTACCAAAATATGCCTTAAAGTTACATGAATTTAAATTAAAATTTTCAAATGACTAAAGTTACTTAAACATGTCTTAAAGTTACTTATATATGTCTTAAAATTAGTTACACAAATACGGTTTGAAGTTACACATGTAAGTACTGAAGTTACACTCATAAAAAGGTTCAAATCATATAAATTGTCTTAATTTACAAAAATTAAAATTTGTACCGTCGAAATCAAATTTTAGCTTGAAGTTTCACAAATAATGGTTGAAGTTATAATCATAAAAGGCTAAAATCACATAAAATTGTCAAAGTTACATATATTTAAATTCATATAGTCGTAATCACATTTTAGCTTGAAGTTACACAAATAATGGTTGAAGTTATAATCATAAAAAGGCTAAAATCACATAAACTTGTCTTAAAGTTACAAAATTCAAATTTATATAGTCGAAATGACGTTGTAGTTTGAAGTTACACAAATAAGGGTTGAAGTTACACTCGTAATGACTGAAGTTACACTCATAAAAAGGCTAAAATCACTTAAACTTGTCTTGAAATTTCACAAATTCAAATTTACGTGGTCGAAATTAAATTTTAGTTTGAAGTTACAAAATTAATGGTTGAAGTGACACTCGTAATGACTGAAGTTATACTCATAAAAATGCTAAAATCACATAAATTTGTCTTGAAGTTTCATAAATTCAAATTTATATAGTCGAAATCACATTTTAGTTTGAAGTTACATAAATAATGGTTGAAGTTACACTCGTAATGACTGAAGTTACACTCATTAAAAAGGCTAAAATCACATAAACTTGTCTTGAAGTTTCATAAATTTAAATTTATGTAATCGAAATCACATTTTAGTTTGAAGTTACATAAATAATGGTTGAAGTTACACTCGTAATGACTGAAGTTACACTCATAAAAAGGCTAAAATCACATAAACTTGTCTTGAAGTTTCATAAATTCAAATTTATGTAGTCGAAATCACATTTTAGTTTGAAGTTACATAAATATTGGTTGAAGTTACACTCGTAATGACTGAAGTTACACTCATAAAAAGTCTAAAATCACATAAACTTGTCTTGAAGTTTCATAAATTCAAATTTATATATTCGAATCACATTTTAGTTTGAAGTTACACAAATATGGGCTGAAGTTACACTCACAAATCTCAGAAATTCAAAAGTGCTCAAAAGTGATTAACTAAAGGCTAGAGAGAGAAAGTTAATTAATTAGTGCATAGGTAATTGATTAGTGTTAAGTGTCTTTTTGTTTCTACATCTTACCATCCATCTCACTCATCCAATGGCTAAGATGAGGACTTATGGAATCAAAATAAAGGGTGGACTCACAAGAACCTATCTCATATATATATATATATATATATATATATATATATATATATATATATATATATATATAGATAGGTTCTTGTAAGTCCACCAATTTTTTGAGTCCATGAGTCCTCATCTTGGCCTTTGGATGAAGGAGATGGAGGGACAAGATTAGAAATAGATGGAGGGATAAGATTAGAAGGGAAATGGATGGACAAGATGAAAACAAAATGGAGGGACAAGATTAGAACAAAATGAGTGAATTCCACCTACACATTATCTTGATAGTGTCCATTTTTACTAGAATATGATTTTGAGGCAAGTTTTTGTCACTTCAGCTTTTTATGAGTGTAACTTCAGTTATTAGGAGTGTAACTTCAACCATTATTTTTGTAACTTCAAACTAAAATTTGATTTCGAATATGCAAATTTGAATTTATGTAACTTTAAGACATATTTATGTGATTTTAGCCTTTTTATGAGTGGAAATTCAGTTATTACGACTGTAACTTCAACACTTAATTGTGTATCTTCAAGCTAAAATTTGATTTCGATTATATAAATTCAAATTTATGTAACTTTAATACATGTTTGTGTGATTTTAGCATTTTTAAGAGTGTAACTTCAGTCATTATGTGTGTAACTTCAACCCTTATTTGTGTAACTTTAACCGAAAATATGATTTCGATTATACAAATTTGTATTTATATAATTTACACAAGTTTTTGTTATTTTAGCATTTTTATGAGCGTAACTTCAACCAATATTTGTGTAACTTTAACCCAATATGTGATTTCGACTATACAAATTTGAATTTTTTGAACTTGACAATTTATATGATTCTAACCTCTTTATGAGTATTACTTTAGTTTTTATGAGGGTAACTTCAACCCTTATTTGTAAAAATTCTATGGCATATATGTGTAACTTTAAGACATATTTAGATAACTTTAGTCATTTTTTGGATAATTTCAGTCGTTTATAGTAAATGTGATTGAATATTTTAATTTGAATTCATGTAACTTTAAGCAAAGTTTAGATAACTTTAGTCCTTACTAAGTGTAACTTCAGTTTCAAATAGTTAAATTACAGTCCTTAAAAGTGACAAAGTGTAACTTCAGTCCCTAACAGTGTAACTTCAAGCCTTAATAGTGTAATTTCAAGCCTTAATAGTGTAACTTCAAGCCTTAAGTCTTAATAGTGTAACTTCAGTCCCCAATAGTGTAACTTCAAAAATGACATAATGTCACTTCAAGCCTTAATAGTGTCACTTCAAGCCTTAATAGTGTAATTTCAAGCCTTAAAGCCTTAATAGTGTAACTTCAGTCCCTAATAGTGTCACTTCAAGCCTTAATAGTGTAACTTCAAGCCTTAATAGTGTAACTTCAAGCCTTAAAGCCTTAATAGTGTAACTTCAGTCACCAATAGTGTAACTTCAGTCACCAATAGTGTAACTCATTTATAAAAATGAGATCTAAAATTACAAAAAAAAGATAGGAAATTGAAAATTAAAAAAATCTAAAAAAAACATAACAAAAAATAAATTTGGAAAAAAAATACTTCCTCTTTTTTCCAGATCTATATTATAGTGGATCTAGAAAGTAAATATAATTTTAAAGATTACTTCAGTCAATAATTGTATAACTTCAGTTAATAATTGTGTAACTTCAACCACCACCAATAACAACAAAAAAACATATCATGACATCAAAAATTTGAAAAATAAAAAGAAGATACAAAATAAAACTTTAATTCAGGAAAAAAAATACACACATAATTTAAAATAGATGGTGGTGAAAATATGAAAATACAAGCATTAATTTTTAAAAAAAAAAACGTAAATACTGTAAAAAAAAAAAAGATGATCTACAAAAGAAAAAAAGTTTCAGATCTGAAAAAAATTGAGAAAAAAATGAAGGTTGTTGGTGGTGGTTGGAGGAAGGTGAGGAGGAAGGACGGCGGTGAAGAGATGAGATGGCGATGAGGAGGACGGCCGAATGCCGGTGCTGGAGAACGGATGGAGGCGGCGGCTTAGGTGGTTGATAATGGTTGTGAGAAGTAGTGGTCGGATTTGTGAGCGGAGGGGCATAGGTGTTTATGGTGGTGGTGGTGGAAGGAGAAGGAGGTAGTGGTTTGTTTGTGGTGGAGGAAGGAGAAGGGCGTGGTGGAGGCGGGCTTGGCAGGTGGGGGCATAGCGGTGGCTGGGAAGTTGGAGGAGAGGAGGACGGTGGAGGAGAGGGCGGCGGGTGAGTGGCGGTGGGTTGGGGGGCGGCGGGTTGAGGGGGGGGGGGGGCTGGTGGGTTTTGTTTTTTTTAGGGTTTTTTTGTGAGATGATTTTAGAGGATTGTAGTGAGAGAAGGGAGGTAGAGAGAGAGTGGTTGAATGTGAAAATGAGAGAAATTGATGGATGAAAGGACATTTATATTAGGGTTTCAAAGAGAATGGATTGTGTGTGTCTCACGATAGGGACATGAAGATGGACTCATGTATTAAACTCTTTATTTCTTTAATAACCACTGCCATTTTATAAACAAAAACACAAGAATAAAGAAACCCCTCTCAATTCCTGTCGTCTTATCATCTTCAACAAGAGATTGAATGAAGGCCATCAAAAATATAAATTTTGAAACTTCTGAATAACATCTATGGAGCCTACATCACTTTACGGTATGATTTTGATTATTTCTCTTATCATTGTTTTAAATCATTGTTTCAATCCTTTCTTCTCTTTATATTGCACTTAAAATTTTAGGTTTTTCAATTGAAATTTACAAAGGCGTAGACCGTATTTGTTCAATCATCTCTTTATTATTTTTTATCTTTGCTAAAGTGACTAATTATCTCATGTTGTTGCCATAAAAAAATTGGATACTAATAGACCGAAATATTACCGACCAGTACTGAAAATTTTGAATACTCAATGGTACAAAAAAACATGACGGGCTCAAAAAAATAATAAATTTAGGTTTTTGTTACACCTTAATCGGGATCCGTATGAAGATTTACGAAGCTATTTAAGAAACCGCTTTTACTTTACGTAGAAGTGAAAAATTAATATAACAAAACAAATATTTTACTTATCTTTTGGACTCTACCTGAATTTACTATTATTATTTTTTTTACTTGCTAAGCTTTGATTGTGTTTGTGATTTAACAGCTTCTCAATTTTCAATCGTAGTTTTTTTATTTCTTTTTGTTTTCTTCCCGTGTTGATTAAATACTTATCTTTTCATATTTCTTGTTGCAGATTAACATTCGTACAACCCTTAATGAAGACGTATGATGTGAGATGCGGTTATTTACAATCATGTTGGTCGAGTTTCTGACATCTAACGAGGTCGAAGGAAAAGCTCCATATAGATAGTTTTTGTAAAATTTTATGTCTAACTTCAATCAAGAAATGTGTCACTTATAAGTGTATGATGTTTAACCTCAATTTTTAAAGTGTGTAACGTTAAGCATATGATGTGTAACTTCAAGTTTTAAAGTGTGTAACTTTAAGTGTATAGTGTGTAACTTTAACTGTACAACGTGTAATTTCAAATGTTGGCTTATGTAACTTTAATTATAGAGTGCGTTACTTCAAATTTTTGAGTGTGTTACTTCAAGTTTTAGAGTGTGTTATTTTAAAAGGATATGGTATACAAATATGAAGTTCTTCAAATTGATTTTGTGTAACTTTAAACAAATATGATGTAACTTTAATGGGATATGGTATAACATCAAATAGGATATGATGTAATTTCAAATAACTTCAATTAATAATGTGAAACTTCAAGTATATAAGTAAATTATTTAATCAGCTTCAAGTAGAAATAATGTAACTTTAAAAAGTTTAGAGTGTAACTTCAATTAAGATATGGTGTAATTTCAAGTAACATACATCAAGTTATTCTATGAAACTTCATATATTGAGTAAATTAATTAATTAGCTTCAAGTAAATAATGATATAATTTCAAGTAACTTATATCGGTTGAAACTTCAAATGGATATGATGTAACTTTAAATAAATACTAGTTTTATACCCGTGCAAAATTGCACGGGTTTAATATTTAAACTTATATAGAAAATATTTCACTAAATGCATAGATATTGATAAAAAATTTCAATAATTGTTCAAATTTAAAATTCGGACATATCATTTACAAATAGTAGAAAATAATCTAATAAAATTTCAAATTAAGGTTTATATCGTGTAAAACCTATTGCATTGAAAAAAATGAAATATGGTAAACAAAATGTTTTTTTATATAAAAACATAATAATTATACTATTATCAAGACAATTTATTGTTTAGAGTTCTATATGATTTTCTATACTTATCTAATTATGTAAGATGTTATATATATATATATATATATATATATAGAGAGAGAGAGAGGCAAGATCCGGTGAGTCCACCTAAATATTTGAGTCCGTGAGTCCAGTTATACAATATCACAGATTATACAAAACAATATCACTGGTTATACTAAACAGTATCACAAAAAAAAAACAGCACAAAAGGGTTAAAAATAATGGGTTTTTCTATGGTGTACCCTCCAGTTTTTAACTTTTCTACCGTGTACCCCTACTTTTTTCACATTATACCATGTACCCCTAAACTTCAGTAAGTAGTCCTAACCGTAACCTTTACTTGCTAATCTGTCAACGCAGCACTAATTCCGTCAACTCTCTGCTTACTTGGCATATTAATGTTGACCTTACTATTGCTGACTCATTTCCCCCTTTGTTTCTGTTTAATTTCCTCACATATCTCCTCTCTTCTCCCATGTCCTCTCTCTTTCTGCATTTTTTTCCTTCTTTCTTTCCATACTTCTGCCATTATGTCATCCTCATCTTCATGGATGATAAGAAAACCAATTGAAGGGCTTCAATTTAAAAATCAAGCTTGCAACCGATGCGGAAAGAATGCGGTTCTCAAAGTTTCTGGGTGGATTAGTAATCCAAGAAAGGCCTATTTCAAATGTCAAGAATGTAATGTATGTCTAAAGATCATTTCAGCAATCAATTATTGTCGAAAGTTTTATAATTTCAATAATTAATTATGGGTACCCATCAATTATAAATGAGATATACAATACATAACCCCAGGGAAAAAAGCTTCAATCTTTGATATACCCACATACATTTCAACTAGATATGAAGAACAAAAAATTAAATGTGCAAAAAATAATCAGCAAACTTGAAGATGGAGATCAATGGATGAAGGTGAATAATTACAAAAAAAATCGAGCATGTTGTTAGGGTTTCTGAAGATGATTGTGTGAATGTGACGGGTTTGGTCTGAAATGATGAGAACATGGGAAGTTTAAGGGATTGAAAGAGCATTATGTGAATCTGTATCAATCCATGTCAGTAGTACAAGTGTACACCCATGTCAGCATTAATATGCCAAGTAAGGAGAGAGTTGACGGAATTAGTGCTGCGTTAACAGATTAGCAAGTAGAGGTTACGGTTAGGACTACTTACTGAAGTTTAGGGGTACATGATATAATGTGAAAAAAGTAGGGGTACACGATAGAAAAGTTAGAAACTGGAGGGTACACCATAGAAAAACCCAAAAATAATTTATGTCATACCACTCGCCGTTGACAAAGACCACCCACCCACCAATAACGACGACATATCTAAGCACCTAGACGACACAAGCAAACATTTATCCGCCACCGTCGTCACCATTATTTATCTCATGTTTTCTTTTAAATCTTCATTTTCCTCCACCCATACAAATTACTCTTATTCGGAGCTCACATCACCCCCAATCACAAAAACATTTGTCATTGTCATCGTTTAATTAGGGGTGTCGTCATCGGCTATGAAGATATATATCGGAGGCAAATGTGCTTAGTAGAGAGGAAATATGATAAAAGAAGTTGTAAACAATAAACTTCGGTACAACACACTTATTAGTGACTTTCCGGCATGAAAGGGCGAGAGAATGATGGTTTTGTCGGAGTTTCGATAGTGTAATCAATTGGTGTGAAAAAAAGTATGAGAAAAAAAAGTTACTAATAGTGCGCGAAAAAGTGGTACAGTGGTGTGATATTGTACAGTATATCCTGTGATATTGTTTAGTATAACTTGTGATATTGTATCCTGGACTCACGGACTCAAAAAGATAGGGTGGACTCACATGATCCTGATTATATATATATATATATATATATAATCAGGATCATGTGAGTCCACCCTATCTTTTTGAGTCCGTGAGTCCAGGATACAATATCACAAGTTATACTAAACAATATCACAGGATATACTGTACAATATCACACCACTGTACCACTTTTTCGCGCACTATTAGTAACTTTTTTTTCTCATACTTTTTTTCACACCAATTAATTCCACTACCGAAACTCCGACAAATACCATCATTCTCTCGCCAACAAGTCACTATTATCGTCGTTTCACCGGAGTTTATTGCGTAAAGCTTCTTTTATCATATTTTCTCTATACTTAGCATCTTGGCCTTTATGATTCTATTTCATAACCGATGACGAGACCCCTTATTTAACGATCACGGCGACATATTTTATTGTGATAGGTTGTGGTGCGTGGTAATGTGAGATCCGAGGAGTAATGTGTATGGGTGAAAGAATATAGAGATTGAAAAGAAAACAAGGGATAAATGGGAGACAACAATGGTGGACAATTGATTGCTTATGTCATCTAAGTACTTGGATATGTCGCCGGTAACGATGCGTAAGTGGCGTCGTCGACGGCGAGTAAAATGACATACAATATTTTTAACCCTTTTGTGCTGTTGTTTTATTTGTGATATTGTTTAGTATAACCAGTGATATTGTTCCGTACATTACGTGATATTGTTTCCTGGACTCACGGACTCAAATATTTAGGTGGACTCACCAGATCCCACTCTACATATATAGATATATAATATATATATTATATATATATTATATCGATATATATATAGTATATATATAATATATAAGTTCAGATGAGTCCACAAATTTGGTCGAGTCCATAAGTCCTCATCTCAACCACTAGATTATACAAGAGATGGATGAATGAGATTAAAAGCATTAAAGACACTCAAGTACCATTAATTAATACAAGATTTGAATTTTTGTAACTTGAACATAATTTTTGTAACTTTATGACAAATTTTTGTAACTTTATTATTTTAAGAGTGTAACTTCAACTTTTGACAATGTAACTTTATCTAATTTATTCATTTTTGAGTGTAACTTCAACCTTTAATAGTGTAACTTTAAGTTAATATAATTTATTTTATATATTAATTTTAGTTTATGTAATTTTATGAAATACTTAAAGTAATTTTATTCATTCACGAGTGTAATTTCATTCTTTTCGAAGTGTAACTTTAGTATTTTAAGGCCATTTTGCATATAAAAATATGAAACTATGTAATATAATTTCATTTTGAATATATTAAATTGAAAATATGCAAATTTTAAGTAACTTTAATAAAACTTTACGTAACTTTTGTCAATTGCCATGTAACTTTGGTCTAATTTTTGTAATTTTAGTTTAATTTTTTGTAACTTTGAACCAATTTTATGCAATTGTAGTCCAATTTTATGCAACTTTAGTTCTTTAAAAATGTAACTTTAGTCTAATGTTTTGTAACTTTAGCCTTTTAGTCTAATGTTTTGTAACTATGGTCTAATTTATTGTAACTTTAATCTTTTAGGGTGTAACTTTAGTCCAAGTGTATATAATTTTAGTAACGTTAGTTCCAATGACCCCCACAACCCCAAACTCGCCGGAGAACACCACACCACCAATCCGCGACCACCACGACACTAACCACCACCAGAACACACCCACCACCAACACGACATACCACGGCATAAATCTAAAGAAAGAAAAAAACCCGACCCCACCAAAACACCCGACGACCTCACCACGTTATAATTTTATTGTAACTTTAAAACTGAAAACAAGATTACAAACTCAAAAAATAAAATCTGAAACCAAGAAGTGTAACTTTAATAGAGAATAAGTGTAACTTTAATAGAGCACGAGTGTAACTTTAAAAAAAGAAAAAAAAATAGATCTGAACCACCACAATAACAAGACGAGATTTTTAACGACAAGAGTTGAAAAAAAAAATAACATAAAACTAAAAAAACACTATATCTGAAAAAAAAAACAAAAAAATGTAGATATCAAAATAAAAGAAAAAGAATGACTCAACACCCAAGACCACCTAACCACTACCCACGACCCGAAACCAACAATCCCACCACCACGACACCCCTTACCACTACAGAATCCCACCCTACACCCACCCAGAAACACAACAACACCAACAACACCGATTTTTTTTCCCGACAGACAACTAACATACCCGACCAACCCCACATCACCTTTTTCCCTCCAACCGTAGCAACACCACCACCTTATCCCCATATCTGAAAAAAAAGGAGAAATAATGGTGGTAATGGAGGCGACAGATGAAGGCGGGAGGGCGTGTGAAGAGAGGCGGTTTTGGTCTTAGGTCTTAGGTCTTCAGATTTGTTTTAATCTTGACCCTGGGTTTGTTTGATCCAATGGTGTAAATTAGGACTTAGGGACTCAACTAAAAATAGTGGACTAACATGATCTCATTTATATATATATATATATATATATATATATATATATCTATATATATATATATATATATATATATATATATATAGAGCTTAGTTCAATTGAGTCCACCATTTTCTTAGAGTCCTTGAGTCCTCATCCTAGCCATTGGATGAGGGAGATGGATGGATGAGATTTGGGAGATTAGAAAATACACTTATCACTAATTAATTACCTATGCACTAATTAATTAACTTTCTCTCTCTAGCTTTTCATTAATCACTTTTTAAACACTTTTAAGCACTTTTGAGCACTTTTTAGCTGCTGAGATTTATGAGTGTAACTTTGATGCTTGCGAGTGTAACTCTAACGTTTTAGAGTGTAACTTTAACTTTTTAAGGCGGTTTGTATGTAAAAATTTGAATTTAAACAATTTTAACACCTTACGAGTGTAACTTTGATGCTTTTCGAGTGTAACTTTAATATTTTCAAGCGTAACTTTAAATTTTGAAGACGGTTTTGTAAATAATACTTTGAATATATTTAATTTTAACATTCTACGAGTGTAACTTTAATATTTTCGAGCGTAACTATAAATTTTGAAGACGGTTTTGTATATAATAATTTGAATATATATAATTTTAACATTATACGAGTGTAACTTTGCTGATTTTCGAGTGTAACTTTAATTTTTTTGAGACGGTTTTGTATATAAAAATTTGAATTTTTATAATTTTAACATTTTACAAGTGTAACTTTGATGATTTACGAGTGTAACTCTAATATTTTACGAGTGTAACTTAAGTTATTTTAGGTCATTTTGAGTGGAATTTTTTGAATTTTATTACATGTTGAATTTATGTAATTTACTACAAATTTAGTCCTTTATGAGTGTAACTGTAGTCCTCTAAGAATGTAACTGCAATACTTTATGAGTGTAACTGTAGTCCTCTATGAGTGTAACTGTAGTCCTCTATGAGTGTAACTGTAATCTGACCACCACACACCAACCCACACTCACAAAAAATGTAGATCTAGAAAAAAAAAAACAAGAGTAAAGACTAAAAAAAGAATCAGATCTGACATCAACAAGTGTAACTTTTAAGGTCATTTTATGTTACTTTAATAAATACTGTGTGTTACTTTAATAGATGATATATGTGACTTTAATAAATAAAATGTGTAACTTTAATAGACGATATATGTGACTTTAATAAATAAAATGTATAACTTTAATAGACAATATATGTGACTTTAATAAATAAAATGTGTAACTTTAATAGAGAATTTGTGTTACTTTAATAGAAGTCATTATTACTTGACACCTTTTTTCAGATCTAGAATGTGTGTTACTTTAATAGAGAATGTGTGTTACTTTAATAAATAATGTGTGTTATTTTAATAGAAGATACATGTGACTTTAATAAATAATGTGTGTTATTTTAATAGAAAATACATGTGACTTTAATAAATAATGTGTGTTATTTTAATAGAAGATATATGTGACTTTAATACAGAATATGTGTTACTTTTATACACGTCATTGACATTTGACACATTTTTTCAAATCTGAAAAAAAAAAAAAAAACAAACAAAACAAAACAGAAAAAAAAGTAACACAATAAACCTCATTGACAGCACCACCATCCTCCACCCACGACCCCACCCTTGACAGCCCTTCCACCACCGCCACCTCCCAAGACCCAACCAAATCTGACCACCCTAACCACCACGACACACCCACGACACCTCCAACCACCACGACAGCCCAAACCACGACCCCACGACACCCAACCAGCCTCATTTGCCCCAACCCCAACCCCGAGCCCCGGCACCCGACACCCGACACCCGACCCTCACCAGTACAAACCCCACCCCGACCATCACCAGCCCCACTCGCCCTCACCAACCCACGAACTACCTTCACCACACTAGAAGTCCCCCGACTACCCACGACCTATATTTGACAAAAAAACCAACAACAAACACCCAACACCAACCAGATCTGAAAAAAAAAGAAAAAAAACACGAAGAAAAAGAAAGGAGAGGAGGAGGCGGCACAAGAGACGGACGGAGGAGAGGGAGGCGTCGTAATTATTGTTGGTGAGATTAGATCTGGAAAAAAGAAAAGAAAAAAAAAAGGCGTCGGATGGTGGGATTGATGATCGGAGGGTGGGCGGCGGAAGTAGGTGATGGTGGTGGGTGTTAGTGAGTGGTGGATTAATATTTTTAGTGGTGGTGGTGGTGGGTGGGTGGGAGGTGGTGGGTGGTGGCCGGTGGGTGAGTGAGAGGAAGTGAGGAGGATGGATTTATTTGGGATTTTGATTTATTTGGAATGTAGAGAGTAGAGAGTGGAGAGGTAATGATATTATGGTGTGATGAGAGAGAAGTTGTTGGGTGGAAAATTTTATATAGTGTATTAGGGTTGAATTAGTGGTTAATTAATAAACAAGAGAGAGAGTGGGAAATTAAGCCATTAATTACCTTTTGGGAGCACCAATCTCAGCCACCCATCCTCCTTCATCCAATGGTCCAAAATAGGACTCAAGGACTCTAGGGAATGGGGTGGACTCAATTGATCTTTGCTCTATATATATATATATATATATATATATAGGGACAGGATCCAGTGCGAATTAGAGTTCTGTACGAACTTACGAACTCACCTTTACAGTCACTCGTTACAGTACATCATAAACAAACCCCAATAAAATCTCACCTTCTCTCCCCAAATTTTCCAACTACCAATCAACTCACCTGTCATTGTTCCTGCCAGACCTACCACTTACCACCACAGTCGTCCACTCAGAAACCACCGTGGGAAGCGCTGGAAACCTCACCTCACATAACCCCACCCCATCCCCGACGAGTACCAACAACCACGTTACCACCACTTGAAACGCCCTTAATTTGACACTAATTCCGGCAACTCAACGACCACACCACGTTACCTCCCGATGTTCCCTTCACTTCGTGATAGCGCATGCCGGTGTTGTCCAAATCTATGAAATAGTGGTGGTTCGTTGAGGCACTGATTCATGGCTCCAGATCAACAAAATCGAAGCAATATATCAAAAAAGCGAAAGTATTTGGTGCTTCATCGAGATGTTACGAGTTGGATATCGTCTTAGGTCACAGGTCTATTCAAATGGTGGTGGTTCGAGATCTATGATTTTGCAGGTGGGCCGAAATGTTGTGATGCTTTGGTTGTCCGAGACAGGAATATCATGTTTGCTGCAGTAACATTTTTTTTTTATCAAATGAGGTCATACAAGAACAAAGCTTCAGCCTTATAACAATACTCCAATTTGAATTATTGTATCTCCACTTCTCACTACAATGTAAATTTCTGTATTTGGTAATGGTGTGTGAATTTTGATTTACATATTAGTATATGATGTACGTACAAAATTATAAATATTATGATCTATTACATGTGTGTTTTAATGCACCTCTAATTTGAGAAAAATATAATTAAGAATTAGTTTGATCTATCTAATAGAAAATTTAATGTATTTAACAATAATACAAATTGTATCTTGTATATAACATAATTTATCTACGTAATCCCTCTGACTCATAAGTACTTTACAAACTACAAAAATTTTACGATTTAATGAGTATAAATATAACAATAAGGACCACTTACAATAATGTGTATCTGGAAGAAGTATATCTTACAAATTAAAGAAATGTATCTAGTAAGGTAAAGAAATGTATCTAGTAAGTTAAGGAAGTGTACTAATAAGGTAAATAAGTGTATATAACAATGTAAATGAGTGTATCTAGTAAGTTAAAGGAGTATATGCAGCAAGATAATGAAGTGTATCTAATAATGTAAATGAGTGTATCTAGCAAGTTAAGGAAATGTATCTAGCAAGTTAAGGAAGTGATTCTAACAATGTAATGGAGTGTATCTAGCAAGTTAAAGAAGTGTATCTAACAACGTAAATGAGTGTATCTAACAACTTAAAGGAGTGTATGTAGCACGGTAAATAAGTGTATCTAACGATGTAAATAAATGTATCTGACAAGTTAAAGAAATGTATCTAACAAATTAAGTAAAGGTATCTAGCAATGCAATGGAGTGTACCTAGTAAGGTAAATAAGTGTATCTAACAACGTAAATGAGTGTTTGTAGCAAGGTAAAGACGTAAAGGTCTATACCTAGCAAGCTAAAGATATGTATCTAACAATTTAAAGGAGTGTATCTAGCTTACAAGAGTGTATCGAGGAAGACAAATGTATTTATCTAACAAGGATTATATCTAGCCAGCTAACAAAACGCAACAAGCTAAATATAAGTATCTAACAATTTAAAAAGTGTATCCAACAAGCTAAACATATGTATCTAGTAACTTAGATAGAGTATCCAACTAGCTAAACATAAGTATCTAGCAAGGTAAATGAGTGTATCTAGCAATATATAGAAATGTTTCTAGCATGTCAAAGATGTGTATCTAGGAAATAAAAAGAATGTATCTAGTTTATTAAAGTTGTGTATCTATTAACTTAAAAAAATATATCTAGTTAGCTGAAGCTAAGGTATGTATCTAGAAACTTATACGATTGTATCTAACAAGCTAACAATATGTATTTGGAACTTAGACGATTTTATTTAGAAACTTAATGGGATCCAAACGAGGGGGACCATGTGTCTTATGTTTAATCGAATACGGACTATGATTTTCTCGTCGGATTTATATGAACTACAAGATGAGACGCAAAGAGTAAGATAAAAAAAAGTACCACAACCAACATTAACTAAACTCTTATCAATCCAAAACTGAATTAGTCAACAAATTATACAATATTGTATTTGCAACTTGCAATTAAGCTGCTCCAATTCCGACGACAGCACTGGCGGCAACCCATACCCTCGTCGGCGACATAAGTGAACATCTAGAAAATTCCGATGTCTCCTTGTTGGAGTAGGTGTCCTCCACAATAGTGCGCCATATAATAAATCTCATTAAGGAATATAATTGAGATATTTATTGACTATATATATATATATATATATGATTAGTCAGTTGATTAACGTAAATCAATAACGGTTGGCTGACTAGAGTTTGACGTTATTGTCGTATGACGACGGTGATCAACTGATCCCTTTCGGTCACACCTATAGGATGAAACCCAAATAGTAACTAATTAATTGTATATGATACAGTTGATTAGTCCATTACATATATTTGATATATATACGAGAGTTAATAGTTAGAAATTGAGTTAAGAACTCAAATTAGATTAAGCTTATTTTTCAATTATGCGATAATTGACTAATAAATTTATATCTTATTTTAATATGATGAAATAAGATCTAGTTTAGTAATTAATCGTTAATTTACTAAATTAGTTGAGGTTTTACATATATTTTGAGGTAAAGTTAATTAATTAATTATATTTACAAGGAGTTGTAAAATAAATTAACTAAGCATTGTGGGACCCATTATATAGTGATATAATGGTAAAATATCATTTAAAATGTTAAGTACATATTATTTACTTATTTGTGTCATATAATTGTTATATGATCAAATTAACACTTAATTATATAAGATAATTTAAGCATATGATTAATAAGTATTTGTGGGACAAATATCAAAAATCAAAATGGACCATATAAGGCAACATGTGGATGGTCATGTAGTAGTGGAGAGTGATGATGGTTGCTCTTGTTCATGCTCACAAGTTACATGTGATTATGACATGAATAGTATACCTAAAATCATTTCACTCCACACTACACTCTACCACTTTGCATGTGAATTAAAATAAGCAAAATAAGAGCCTTGTGAAGGGCATATTGCCTATAAAAGGGCAATATGGTTGTTCATATTTGTTGTTCATTCTTGCTTATTTGCTTTATCTCACTAAAAATCCTCTCATCTTTCTAAAACTCTCATACACTAATATTTACTAAGTATTACTATAGTAGTAGTATATTCTAATATTAGTGTAACTTTTCTTATTATCTAGTTAGTAATAAGTCAAGTTTATTTGGGTTAATATTGGGTGCCATTTAAAGGAGATCTTCTACTTTGAAGGTTTTTGGAGGATCATCTATATTATAGCTCAAGAACAACAAGAAGGAGTTCTTGTGCCCATAATATTTCCGTTTCAATGTGAGGAAATGTCTTCTTTTATATAAATGTCTTTATATTTGCATGCATGTTACATAGATCATTAAACACTAAATTAACAAGTAATTTAGTAAATAATTATAGGAGTCTAATTAATGTCTATGGACTTTCATGTGGTATCAGAGCTAGCTTGTAGCATGCATGTTCATTTTGGACAATTATTATTAAAGTTATAAGATAACTAATAAATCAAAAATTTGAGTTAAAATATGATTTGGACGAAAGTTTTTGGTACATGTATACCTACTGACTTCAAAATGTTTGTGGTCAAATTTCGTGATTTTAGGGATTAATTTGCTATTTATTTTGATTTTTGGCTTTTAAACCGAGTTAATATGCATATTTGATGTTAAAAGTTAACTAAAAATAGTTGCATATTGATTCTGGCCATGAAAATTTAATATGATCTCAAATATATGTCTTACATACTGTATGTAAAATTTCGTGACTTTTAATTAAGTATTGCATGTTTATTGATTTTATAAGATAAAAGTCAATAATATGAGATTATAATGTTCATAAAATTGAAACGTTCTTTTATGGTCATGTACATTTTACATTATGATGTTGATCATCTTGGTGAAATTTCATAATTTGTTTCACTGTTTTACTATATTTAATGGTTTTTATTTTATAAAACAGTTAAATACAAAGTTATTTGTTCATAAAATGAATTTAAATTTTTGAGTAAATATTTTTTATTTTTGGAGTTCCTGAAAATGTTCCAGAATGTAAAAAATGTTTGGTTTCAAATTTTTATGATGTTTATATTTTATTTTGGGTTTATTTCATAAAAGTTATGATTAAACCGTTATATTTAGCAAATGAAATCAAATCGAGCTAATTAATGACCAACAAAATCAGTAGGGACTAATTTTTGAGTTCTAAAATAGTTTAGTTAATTAGTTTGAATTTAAATAAGATTTAAATGTTGATATTGATTTTTAATGGTTAAAAATTAATAAATCCCGAAAAATCGAGCTACAATGAGCATAAATGTGTTTAGGGCGATTTTGGCAGGAATTTTGCAGCAATTTATTTTATTTATGGTTGAATGAATGTCATTTATTTAATAATTTATGCAAATTTTGTACCTAGTATGGCCTAATTATTTTTAATCGTTATTACCCGTAATGTAAGGGAATAATGGTTTGGTTGTAATTTTATCACGATCTCGTATCGCCGGTTTGTAATAATTAATAATTTCATTTTATAGAATAAATGTATAATAGGAATTTATATATTTGTGTATTTGTAATTATTTATTATGTAGACCGGTGACTCCCTCAAGACGGTGCCATTTTTGGAAGACGTCCCAAGTGAAGAGGCAAGGGACCAAAGAGTTGGTTTCCGAATTTCTAATTATCTAGTTAATTTGTTTAGAGGTGGCCATACTAGGATTTTTTCGTTGCTTGCTTTATTTCCGCTCATGCCAAAATCGTCACACATGCATTTTATTTTTTCGTTATTGTCAATTCAACGTTATTCACAATTCACCGACTTAGTTCACTTATAGGGAATTAATAACTAAATTGACAAGATCTCTCACATATTTAAAAAATTGAGATTAGCCTTACCAATTAGTAACACCTATGAATTCCGTGTTCATTAGGGCTACCACGCTCGTGGGTCCCTTTTTACCTCGGGTTAGTAGGGTGATACGATCACAAGCTAAAATTGGATTGGACTCAACGAGATAAGCGTTATCTTGGGACTAGGAGATGGATTTAGTTGAAATCCGTCAACCAAGAGTTCTAAGGGTAGAATTAGTCAAGGAATGACTTACTATTTTTTAGATAAAGGTAGCATACGATGACTATTTTTATTTAAAGATGGGTCTTGGAATCATTTATATAATTTAGTGAGGGGTCATTATATAAATGCTAAACTTGTTAAAATATTTTTCAAGTAAATTATCATAACAATGAATGTTTATATATTTCTTTTTGTTGTAGTAACCATATTCGCACAATGTCAACTTCATCCAACAACGCAACCTTGGGTAAAGACTCATGGTTAAGGTCCGTCATGGACAAGTGTGTCCTAAAAGATGACGGTAGTAACTTCGTTGAATGGGAATCAACGATCAAGAGCGCCGCGATATCCGATAACGTGCTTCGCTACTTGGTCGAAGAGCCCCCCACCGAAGCCGGGTCAAGATTGTCCGCGGTGGTTCGGGCCGAATATGACCTTTATTTGAAGGTTGCCAATGACGTCAAGAATGTCTTGATTTGGTCAATCTCACCCAAACTCAAACTCCAATTGATATCTCTCGATGCATATGGGATATTCACGAGGATAACATCTATTTTTTCGCAAGCCCCTAAAATTCTCCAATATGAGGCGGCTACGAAATTCTTTGAGGCTAAGCTCCAAAAAGGCCAAAAAGTTGGCCCACACGTGCTCAAAATGGTTGAGCACGCCGACACTTTAGAGCGTCTAAAGGGCAAAATTCCAAAGGAGCTAGTGGTGGATAGAATCCTTCATTCAGTCACACCAAAGTTCACCCAATTTAGGGTGAACTACAACATGAATGGCATGGAAAAGAGTTTCCATGAACTCCATGCACTCCTCACCCAAGCAGAGAGGGACATGTAGGCTAGTGGGAGTGAACCCAAGGATGTTCTTTCAATGAAATTGAAGAACTTGAGCCTTGGGGTGAAAAAGGACAAAGGAAAGGGTAAGACTCTTTTCAAGAAAATCGGCAAGGGAAAGGGCAAGGTCTTTATGAAGCCCAAGCCCAAAGTCAACAAACACCCGGACGCGGATTGCTATTATTGTAATGGCAAAGGGCATTGGAAACGCAATTGCCCCAAATACTTGAAAGACAAGAAAGACGGTTGTGTGACAACGTCAGGTAAAATTCTTTCATCACTCTATATGATAGATATTAACTTTGCTAGTACAGCTTCTTGGGTATTTGATACCGGCTGTGGTTCTCACCTTTGTTATCATGTACAGGGGCTGAAGGACGCGCAAGCACTAGCCAAGGGTGACGTGGACCTGCGCATGGGAAATGGAGCTAAGGTAGCCGCAGTTTCCGTGGGCACCCTACGCTCATCTTTTGCCTAATGGTTTAGAGTTGTATTTAAATAATTGCTATTATGTACCAACTCTTACCAAGAACATTATCTCCATTTCCGTGTTAGACATGGAAGGTTTTTCATTTTGTATTAAGAACAATCGTTGTACTTTCTCGTTTAATGAAATGGTTTATGGCGAGGCATTTTCTATTGGAGGTATTTATGTTCTAGATATTGAAAAAGAGGTCTATCATGTATAAAACAAGAAGCTCAAAACAGGTGAACCTAATCAATAATACCTTTGGCATTGTCGTTTAGGGCACATAAACGAACGACGCATAAAGAGACTTGTTTCATCTAAAGTACTCAAACCATTCGATTACGAATCTTATGGTGTATGCGAATCTTGTCTTCTAGGCAAGATGACTCGTGCTCCTTTTACGGGAAAAGGGACACGAGCAAGTGAAGTATTAGGCCTTATACATGTGGGAAATCAGTATTACCACAATACAATTATTATAGGATTATAACGAAAAAGTAATAACTTGATTATGCGAGTCATAAACGAAAACAAAGAAAAGAATAGAGATTTAGAAATCAACCTCCGGTCCTAGCAATAGGCGTAAAGAACAGAGATATCAAGGTAGATATCCTCCTAATCGTTGCACCCAAGATGCTCCGAGAAATACCCTTTTCTTTTGCTAGAAAGAGAACCTCTTACACGATCTCACAGATGAGAAGGAGGTTTTGTGTTTTTGTGAAAAGTTACTGTTAACTTTTTTTCTTGTGTGAATGATAGAGAGGCAGAAGTGTGAAAAATGAATTTTTCTTCCCTTCCTCACTTGTCTCACGGCTCATTAGGTTTATATGAGGAGATTTTGTCTCCTCAAAATAACTACCCATTGACCGGAAAAACCGAGTGTATCTGTATACTTTTGTTTCGGTTATCTTAGCTTCCAATATAATGTAATATATTATAATTGTCGTTATCATGGACCGACATCATTATAATACATCATTAATTATAAATATCCGTATATTTATAATTTGCCAATTAATTATAACAGTTTATGTTTAATTAGCTTACATTATATACAAAAATTAAATATAACATTTTATATCCAATTTACGAATTACAGTTAATTCGTCTCAGCTAACTTTATTTAATCGTTATTAAATAATCGTCTCATCATCACATTGACCAACCTTTTAGTCAAATACACTGACTAACCTTTTAGTCATATAATAGGGCATCAATATGATTATTTTCTCAAATAATCACATCTCTCAACACATCCTTTAGGTGTGACTTTTAGGGACAGTTGATCACCGCCATCTGTATGACAATAACGTCAACTTATCTAGCCCGCCAACCGTTATTGATAAACGTTAATCAACTGATTATTTATCAAAGTATACCCTGTGAACCTACAGAGATTTATTTATGTTATTGCACTAACTGTGGAGGACACTGGCTCCAACAATCTCCCACTTGTCCGTACAAGTGTATGTGCGATAACCGATTCTCATATCCATAATAAATTTCTCCCACTCAATGTAAACCAATTTGCAAAGTCCGTATTCACAAAGGTCGTAGTTTACAAGTGATCAGTATCAAGAGTGGTTTCCCTGACTAGAGAGTAACTTAACTGATAAACGAATCTTTATTCGAGCATGGCCATGCATTTCAGTTACAGCTCCTCGAGTGGCCCTGAGAAATATCATATCCTGATAAAGGTTGGATATTTTCTTCAACTCGAATCTTGCAGATACAAGCGCAGTATGAAATGACCCAGTGAAAATCTACTTAGCCTCCTGTTACGGTCGACCATGAGAAAGAAACCAAAGTCACCCAAAAACTGCCTTTATCTCAAGAGACAGTCGATAGTCAAAAGAATCGACTCTAGGAACACTATGGATGTCCTATCCACGACCGGCACCTAATGTTCTGAAACATTTAGGACTCCATAACGTCGTCACAAAATTGTCCTGCGAGGTATCCACTATAACTCGCATATGTGATCGATCAGTCAACTGTTTGACTTATGGCTCGTTGACCCACCATCAATCGACTTCACAGAATAATTGCCAGAGTTATCAGCTCATGTAGGCGATTACGGACCAAAACAAATATAATGTAATTCAGTTCACTTTGTGGTGTTCAATGTTGTCAGTACAACCCACATGAAAAACAAAATATAAAACAAAACGATGATTTCATAGATGGTTTTATGAAAAAGATACATGTGTCTAATCCATATAAAACAACTAATACAACTCAGGAACACGTTTGATTCCCATGGAAATAACGTGCCCTTCATGCTTATCATATCTTAACGGTTTAGTGAGAGGATCTGCAACGTTATCATCCGTAGCAATCTTGTCTATCACTATCTCCTTTGCTCCACGTAATCTTCCGGA
>JAIUZE010028255.1:0-12709 GCA_022085475.1 Heliosperma pusillum
TTTAAATACATAAAAGATACGAATACAATACGAAGGTGTCATTACATAATAAAAAGGTTCGTTACAATACGGAATAAAATTCTACAAAAGAAATATACAAGACGGAGACATATCTCCCGTATAAATACGGAAATAAACTAGTGTATAATAATATACAAACTATGAACCGAATATAGGTCCAAGGTAAAACTTCACTCGCTAGCTCGTCATGTACCCAAAATATGCATCACCACCTGTTCGACCGCATTAAATATAAACACGGAAGCCACAGTCAGTGGGGAGTAACTCCGAGTTCTCCCAGCCACGAAATGTCGAGTTTAATGAAACATGAAGAACATAAAAGCAATGTATATATAAAATACAAAACCTTAACATATATGATATGCTTTTCATGTTATGAAACAGATAACTAACAAATAACCTAGCATGTGAAAGCTATCATGTGAATCTGATAATAAATATAACAATAGGTAGGGAAGCTGGTATGCTAGCTCAGAGGTTACCCTGTAACGTGGCCATGATACACTCAAACCCCAATCAACACGTAATCATGTGAATCAGTTAACAATCGTTAATCCAAACTCTATCAATCCTAGCCGGCTTGCATCTCACCTTCTAGAACTCATAGAATCATACAAACATGAAAGACTGATACTTCTATAAACAGGAATAAGTTCTTAGGACGGCGATATACTACTTCTGTAACTCGAGGCTATACCACAAGGTAGGAAAACATATCCTAGTCCTAGACTGATCAGACCTAGCGACAACAGCTATTCCGTTCCCCGTCCCATGACATAACCGTCTATGAGAAACTCTACTAGGCGACCCCCTAAGCAGAGATGGCTAGTACGTAAGCTGGTTCCAACCCCAAAACGGATTAGGCAACCATGCCCCGACTTGGATATAAACCCACCAAGCCGAGACACAAAAGCTATCAAGCGGCAAACCCCGTATGCTCGTTAAAGATAGTACGGGCCTATCAATGTCATGGTCCAAGCTACTCATTTAGAATTAGAATGGTCAAGACGCCATATATCCATAATTCTCTATGGGTACTTAGTCACCACGACACCAACCATATAATAAATCAGTCACGGGAAAAACATCCTATCATGTGACTAATTGCATATCAATAATAATCAAATATCATATCGCCTCATATCTACTAAGGCTAATTCATAATTAAATACAACCTTACTTGAAGACAAATCCCCGACCCGATTCCCGCGACGGGTCATCAGTCAAATCGGGGCTGACTAGATCTTAGTTTGACCAAACCCGTTGGATCAAACCGGCTAGAAACAGAGTCTTTATCACATAGACAAAAAATCAACATATTCATTACATGTTATTTTTATTAAAACTTCTAACATGTGAATTATTAAATCTTACGTAAACCCCCGCTTGACTTAAATGATATCCAATTAAACTACGATCTCGTCTTATAATTTCTAACATGTGAGAAATAATAATTTTATGGAAAACCTTTTTAATTTAAATATTTTACTTATTAACATTTCCCACTTGCTAAATATTACAAAACACGATAAAAATGACGATAACTCAAAAAACCGTCACGAGTCCCAAGGTGGGACCCACGGGCTGAATTGGGCCGGACCCAATATGGGCCTGGATGGGCCCACGGGCTGTTTTGGCTTCAAAAAGGCTGTTTTACTTTAATTTTTCTAAAACCGTTTTCTAATATTTTCCCGCATACTTAACATAATTAAAACCCGTCAAAACAACAATTAAACAACCAAACATCGACACAACCCAAACCAAAACCCGGACCCACCTTGACCAACCCAGACCGGGTCTTAACCGGCCTGGACCGGTCCGGTTTGGACCCGGTTCTTGCCCCTTTCTCGGTTCCATCATCAAACACCCCAAATCAATTCCAAACTTGTTTTTTTTAATCATCAAACAACCATTTTAACCACATTCATACAAAATCATAACTTATTAAAAATCATCAAAATTTGTCAAGAACATTAAACTTGTTAAAATTTCATAAACAACATAAAAATCATAACTTAGTAAAAAATCATTTAAAATTCTTCAAGAACACTAAATTTGTTAAAAGTTCATAAACAACATAAAAATCATAACTTATGAAAAACCATAAAAATTCATCAAGAACAATAAATCAACATAAAAATTCACTACAACTTAAAAATCAGCAAGAACACTAAATCATCATAAAAATTCATACAACATAAAATCATCAAAAATCATCAAACATCACAAAAATTCCATACAACATAAAAATCATAAAACAACATAATAATTACTACTTAACATATTACTAACTAAAAAACCATAAATCATAAAACATGAACCAAAAATAAAGATGAACCAAAATCCAAATAAATCAAATTAAAGGCTATGTTACTAACTTAACTCTTAAATACTATAACATGAACATAAACTAAAACCTATAAAAATAAAACTAAGGCTATGTGACATTAATTCGTCGAGTAAATCGGAAATGTTACCTTAGCTAGCAAAATCCACTTAGCACAAAATATAAGAAAATATAAATAAGAAACCCCTTCTACTAGTCTTCACCCAAAATATAAGAGTCCCCAAATTCGTCTTCAAACTCTTCCCCTATAATAAATAACAAGAAAAACAATTATTAGAACTTAAACTAAATTTTCCATAATTAAATGATGAAAACGATCTTGACGGAATTGAAAATAAACCGTACTAGAAGATGAGGAGCGAAGAGGAGAGTCTAGAAATATAAATTAGGAAGGATTTAATTAAGAAATGAAGAATTTATGGATGTTTTGCTCAAGAACGATGAAGAACTAAAGATGAACGATGAAGAACGCGAAGAACGATTAAATAAAGTGAGGTTTTGATCTTATTTTGATTTGTTGTAAAATGAAAAGTTGTTTGTGAGTCATATGGGTGGGTGTGTGCCGTGTGTTTATAGACACATAAAGGTGTCGAGTTTTGAAACTGTTGTTCCGTAATTGATTCGCGTTTAATAATTGTTTTACGGTAAACGATTAAATATTATTTACGATAAAGTTAATATCAAGATATTATGATATTAAAATGAAAAATAATGAAAATATCAAGGCTTAAGAGTGGGTAAGTGTGCCGTGTGGAATTGTGATTGCCGGGTCTGATTTCGAGCGTTTTGCGTAATTTTCGTTAATTGATCGATAAAGCGAATAGTGATCTAGATATTATGATATTGTAATCAAAAGTAATCAAAATATCAAGGCTATTAGAGGACTTTAAGGAGCCGTGTGGTTTGAGGTGATTCGGGTCTGTTTTTGCTCGATTTGCGTAATCTCCGTTGACGGATCGATAAGGTAATTAAATATCTAGATATTTTGATTATTTTAATCAAAATAAATAAAATATCTAATGGTGAGTGGAAAGTGATGACACGCGCGGGTGACTCATGCCAAAGTCGAGTTTCGATTTTGTTGCGCGCATTACGATGCGTCGGGAATAGTTAAATGACGTTCGATTAAAAACCGTAAACGTTATTCTTTAAATTCCGAATAAATTCAAAATAATTATATTAAATTATGATAAATCTTAATAAATCTAAATAAAAATAAATCAAAAATATAATTTTTTTAAATAAAATTTCGGTCTTCAAAATCGCCAGACGAGTCGGGAAAAGTCAACGAAAGTCAAAATCGACTAAAAAGTCGGGAAAAGTCAAAATGGCTTAAAAGTTCAGAAAAGTTTAAGACGACTTAAAAATAAATAAAAAGTAAATGACGACTTTAAAAAGTCAAGGAAAAGTCAAAGACGGTTTAAAAGTCAAGAAAAGTCAAAGATGACCAAAAACGGTCTTTTCATGAAATCTCTCAAAAATTCCAAATACGAACGCGGAATTTCAAAATACGACTCAGAACGAAAATTCCTATATTAAAAACTTAAGTTCTACTGAAAAGTATCCATAAGCTATTGCTTAAGCAAATTGGGTACTTTTCGGGTTGTTACACTTGATTTCCTTGCTTGTGCGTATTTGCGGATATGCTAAAATGTAGGGCTTTCCCTACTCAGTACAGTTATGCTAGTTGATGTGATAAGATGTATTTTATATGTTATTTGATAAATTCATGGTGATGGAGTTCGGGATTGGAGTTTGGGTTGTTAATATGGTTACTATGGTTACTGTGTTGGTGATCCGTCGGGAAACGGCTTCACATCCCGAGTTCGCCTCTCGTTGTTCTCCCGCTACGAGGGGGACGTGCACATTAATGTTCTGGGTTCACTCGCTTTGGTGAGAGGGAATTTTGACGCCTATGGCTGCGGTGTAGGGTCAACTGGTGGTTTTGTAGGTCAGGGATGGTAACCTGATGCTGCTGAGGTAACCGCTGCGGTGGCCCTACGGTTTCTCTTTCTCTATTGCTTGTCTTGTACATTGGTCAGTATATACTGTTACTGACCGTGTTAATGTTTCCCAAAGTGCTGTGATTTATTGGGGAATGGTGAGTAGGTGATCAGGAGGTAATCCGTAGAGCTGCGCTGGGATGAGGATAAAATTACTATCGAGTCATAGCTTCCGCTTAGTCTATTAGAGTTTTGACTTTACTTGAATTTATCGTCGTGTTCGCATTTGGATTGTTGGTCTAGACGGTATGCCGTCTAGTTTGAAATTATGTAATTTGAGTTTAAACTATTGGTTTTAATAAAGTATTGTTTCATTATTGTGAGTTTTGATATATACTACCTCGGGCAACCGAGATGGTAGCATCTTGAAGTACTAAGGAGGTCTTGTAAGGCTCTTTGGTATTTGGTGTTATTACATGTCATTCAAACAGTCGGACAGGCTGTTCATTTTATAATCACTACTGATATTTTGGTTTCAAGTTTCTTAAGCAACGAAATTTGTAAAAAGCATTCTCAATTCACTTCCCCCCTCTCTTGAATACCGGATCCTTAAACTCAACATAACGGTTTTCAATTTTCCATAATAACTTTGGCAGCGATTCCTTCAAATTGCAGCCCTTTTCACACCTTACATCTGTTTTAAATCCTCTCAAATCGTTAAGAAACCAATGACGTGCCCGCTATAGGGCTCCGTGGGCGAGTGGCCATGCGAGTGACATTAGTCCACACCTTTCCATCATTGCCCTTTAAGTTAGGAAGATTGTGAATAATACATGTAAAAGGTTTGGCGTACATAAATCTTCCTAGAGGCTCATACTTTTCATATTCTTCCAATGGTTCTTCGTCAGATGAATATGACGCCATCATAAATGATTGATTGTTTAATTAAAAAGAATAATTCGATCTGAGAAAATTTAGTGATTGATATTATGGAGATTTAAAAAATTATTTCCATAATACAAACACCTTCTTCGACCAATAAAGAGATGTGATTGAAATAAAAATGATGTAACTCATAAACTGATGCATAACTGTATTTATGATCCGATATAAATATTGTTTTTATTTGTTTACGTACTCAATGAATGACATTTAATAAAATTAAATTACATACCCCTACATACATACAAAATTATTTGAATACAGACAAACTAATAGATGTAATGACACTTCATACATACGAAGTTCTATAAGACAATCCAACATAACAACACGATTCAAAAACATTTCCCGCCATAGTCATTTATTCAATCTCACCTTCTTGGAACACCGTGCCCCTTGGGTGCTGTATAACAACTATTTGGCAAAAAGAGTTACCTATTGCTTAATTTCCCATTGTTCTAAATAGATTTGACAAAACTACCCATGTCCAAACATGGTTTAAAATCTCGGTATCGGTCATAGTAGCGGTAGCCGCATTAGGTTTATAATTGGTCCATAATCGGCCATCGCGGACGAATAATAGTGATTCTCGATGATTTGTCGGGCAATATCGCGTATCGTAAGAGTGAAAATATGAAACAACTCAGCCGATACGATATAGCTCAGCTGAGATTTTGAACCATGTGTCCAAGAAGTCCGATTTGAACAACATTTGATCCAAGACATGCCCTTAGCAACTTAACTATGATCCCAAATTTGAAATAATCCAACTTTATCTGAATCGAAGCTTCTCCAATCTTAATCATTTGCCCAAAAATGATGAAATACAAAATTACCCATATTCAAATGACACATAGCCAAATAATTGGTTTCGACAAATATGGCTCGTACTCCTAAACTTATAATAACTCATTTGAAATAAGTCACGAAGTGAACAAATCATCCTTGTAACACCCCCATGTAACAAAGATGCTTTAGAAAGAACTTCACAGTTAAATCTGACTGTTACAATCTAGGTTTTCTGAGTTAGTGCGTTTAAAAACCAACAATAAAAGAACAATTCAAATTCTTTATTACATATTGAGTATATAGTCTTACAATTTCTGAATCAACATCTAAATATTTACATAGGAAGACATAATTACATTAAATTTAATTGTAAATAGACAAAGGTGATCGATTTCTATGGCATCATTCAGCACGCCCCCTTTCCCCCAAATAGCATAGCTCACAAATCCACACTTGTAAGACCAACTGCTCACAAAATGATCATAAATTATAAAGTTGATCTCCGCACATGTTTTGCAAAATAAGAATAAGAGAGAACACGGACAACTAAAGATTACGTAGTAGGTTATCAACACAACACAGTTACAACAACACAACAAGTTTCAAAATTTTAATGCTTCAATGCAAACAATAACCACCAATACTAAAATACCACCGATGTTCATTTACTATCAATTCAAAATAGAAACGATCATCAATGAATTCACAGCTTATATAACATATAACAACATAGAATCATCATCTAATACATAAAAAGTCACTAATTCAATTAATCTTGTCTAATACCTAATCCCCAAGTTTAGGGTTTACTATTATCCAATTAAGATAATTACTAGAGAAATTACTAAGTAGATTAAAAGATAAATAACACAATATTATAACAAAGTAAAGAAAACTTACAAGTTTAAGGTAGATTAGATAGTCTTGGTAGAAAGTCCCCAAAGTAGATGAACAAAGATAAATCCTTTATCCCCTTTCTCTCTCTAAATTTTATGTGTGAATAAGAATAAGAAAAAAAAAACGTGTTTTAGGTAAATGATCTTAAATATAAATAAGTTAAGATATTAGAATAGGAAATAGGAGATTAAAAGTCATCGAAACCAAAACCTAACGCATAAAAACAAGGATTATTTAATGACAATACTCCATACTATTGGGATACTTCTCAAAATACTCCAAACTTCATTTTAACTATCAATATACCAACTTTGATACCGCTCGTCTTTTAGTAGAACGTGTGGAAGGGCTATCTGTTCAATGGGTTTCTTTCTCTTTTAACCCTTTTCTTTTTTATTCTCCTATCTGATTTTCTTTATGAATAAACCATTAACCTTCTCTTTCTTGTCCAACCACCATTAACCATTCTCCAAGTCATCATATTTACCCTCTCCATTCACATGAACATACTCACACTGTTTCTCGAGATAATCATCTTTAATTTCAACATCTTTTTGCCTGTCATAATCATGCACCCTCTACATTTGTCCCCAATTCCAAATCATTCCTAAAATTACGCTTATCTATTTCGGTCTTTTTGTAAACATCAATCACAATTGATTTATTCACATACATGACTCCACCGAATTAGTTATATTTTTCACATACACAACTCCACATATCTTCTGTTTCCCCTATTAAAGAAGCAGCAACGGCAAAAAGCGCAACAAAACTAGTTGTTGCAATTGAGTATTCTGGGTTTTGTGTGTTGCTATACTTACATTGAAGTTCATTAATATCCCTCAGGTTTTGTGTTGCGAGTATATTTTGTGGGGATTAAGCCAATTGCATGTGGAATTGTGGATGAAACTGAACTAGCATAATTTCAATTAGGTTCACTTTGAATTTATTTGGAATTGATGGAATGATGTCTTAAGGTAATTTGACCATATGTTGATGGGGGCTAATGAATGAGGGATGGAGAAATCTACGCAAGAAACAGGAGAAGGATAAATTGACGCAGGAATTCATGGAGGATTAAGGTTGGAAAGGAATGGGGAGAAATGAAGATAAGTTATAAGAGAAAGGGTGGGCCCCGCTCTTTTACCTGATACTACCAGTCAAGAAAAGACTAATTCTATTAAAAGGAAATATACCTAATAGTTAGGTACATAGGTGGTTAAAATAGATTTTAGAGTATTTTGATAAGCACTTCAATAGTTTGGAGTATTGCCATTAAATAATCCTAAAAACAACGCTGAACGAATACAGAATAGCACAACACACGAACGCGTGCTAAACGTTCTTTAGTTGCGTGCCTATCGCGGCTCTCGGGTGTGTTGTGCGCGTAATTCAAGACTGGCTACAGATATAAACTTAGCTAATGTGTGACCAATGTATGCGACCGTTACTCGTACAACCCTTATACTCTCCAACCCTTACACTCCCTTGACTCGGGTTTGGCCTTAACTTTCATTGATTTTGACTTTGACTTAGATTTTAAAGACATGTAAAAAGACATGTATTATAATCTTCCCCCCTTAAATTGAACTTTGTCCTCGAAGTTCGCACCCACTATTAAACACCAAAAATCGCCTCATAATATCCAACATCACCAATAACCACCACTATTTACATAGACCATCATGAACCAACCCATTAACTAACTTTCGATCCACGTCAATCATATCACTAACTGGGGCTGAGCAAAAATATATGTTACAGTTTTAATATACGGATATGATACTGTATACGGTTTTAATTACACGGATTTCTGGGAACACGATACGAGTTTCCGGGTATACGATACGGGTTTTAAAAAACCGTATCGGGTCTGGGTCGTGGAAAATCAAATCCGAGTATACGGTTTTTGAACCAGTTTAATTAAAAATAACAAAAAAAATTTGTATGGAACACTTTGTTTTCAATTTTGACTATATATGAGAAACTTTGTGCACGAATCATTTTATGTGAAACTTGTGATGTACGCAACTCACTTTATGAGCAACAAAGTTGTGTGTGAAACTTTAGAAGTTTGCAATTTACTATTTTAGTAATGACTTTGCTAAGTAATTATGTTTTGTAATAATGATCATAGAAGATTATATGGGCATCTTAGTAATTTGTCGTTAGTAATGTTGGAATTCGAATGGCTAGGTTTGAGCATTATTAATTAAACCGGATCCGGGTATCCGGTTTTCGGGTACGCGGTTTAAAACTCAAGTCATATTCGGGTTCTAATTTTTGGCCTTTCAAAAACCGAGTACCCGGTTTTGCTCACCCCTATCACTAACTATCATATCGTTAACTACCAATACTTAAGAACCAACATCGATAACGTCATTAATCACAAGCGAAAGTAGTACTATTACAATCATCCCTCCTAAAAATGAACTTTGTCCTCGAAGTCCCAACCAATATTATCTCAAATAACCAATGACCGGACCTGTCGCAAGCCCGATGCCAAGATAATTACCCACACTTAGACTAACAACATAAAGAATGTAATTAGGGAAGTAGCGATCGATCCTCAGGGAGTATGTGTTAACTATGGATTGCTATGGGGTGATTTTCATTTAAGTTCGAGTCATTTAGGGTGATTGTCTAAACTACTAACATGAAATAAAATGACAAGTATGTAATGACGATATTTAAATGACGAGTATGGAAATTGCAATAAAAATAAATCTAATCTAATTGACGGAAAGAAAAGTGACGATAATTAAATCTAACTAAGAACGATAATTAAAATGACAATATTGAAAAACTACCTAACCTAAACTAACAAATGAGAATAAAGTAAACTATCTAAGGACGGAAATAAAATGACGGTAAAATAAACTAACTAAACAACAATAAAATAAACTATCTAAAACGGTAAAATAAACTATCTAATCAAATTGATATAGAGAATTAGAAATTCATGTCAAATGATTTAAAAGCTTTATTGATACCAACATTAGAATGACTATGTTTGTCTAAGCCTTGTAGCGGTATATTCCTCTCGGATTCGTACCGACTTTTTAATGGGTCCTAACGTCCTCTCAGCCTGGTTAGGTCACTAAACCCCTATTGGTAGTCCTAATTCCCATCCCAACTCTCGTTTCTAAGACGGAAATTGACTAATACAAACAATTGTTTATGGCCACTAAACAAAGTTATAGAATTTGACACGACCAAAGGAAGAAACAAACTAGATGGTTCTATTGGTATTGATTCTTCTTTTAATTCATTTTAACTAGCAAATCATTTCAATATTTCAATTTTATTTATTGTATTTACATGATGATAATCTTACAATACTATATTCAATTTATGTGATTAAGTAAATTAGGAGGAAAATGATAAGCAAAATTAAACTACGAAATAAAAGTGCTAAAATGATTAAGGTGATCAAGATTATATTAGTAATGATTCTAGTGATGAATTTCATGATGATTATTATATGATTAGGCGAAATAAAAGATGACATACTAAATAATATTTTGGTTTTGACTAGATTATTTTTATATGGATTTCCTAACAACAATAATATAAAAACAAGACTAATGAGATTATAGTTCATGATGTCGGAAATTGCATAAATAAAGGATAGAAGATTACCGAGACTGGAGTACAATTATGTAAGAAAGAAAGTAAAGAACAAATATCCAACCCAATATAATGACAATTGCTTATAGAAACACTAGAGAAGTACTAGGAAATTGCTGTAAAAACTAGTCTAAAATTGCATAAACTATAATCTAAAACTTGTATGAAAGAAAGATGTAAACTATTGTGTTATTCTAAATTGTGTATGATTGTGTTCTTGTCTAAAATTGTTAGTTCAAATTGTGTGTTGATCCATGGCTTTTATAGGGCTGCATAGCTGCTGTATTTCGTCCAAATTCGTACCCTAGAAAAAACCATAAAACACCCCATTAAAGCTTGGTAGAAGAAGAGCCAAGAGACGTCCATCAGCAGACATACCCGATCGGGTATGTGGTAATCCGATCGGGTATGTAACCCTGATGGATTTTTCCGTCTCTTCCAATTTCGTCTTTGGGCATGGAATCCTATGCCTTGGTCTTGGTCAATGTAACACGTAATTGGGCTTGGGCTAGTCTTCCTTTGACTTGGGTTGATGTTTTCCTTTGAGAAACAAAGTCAAAGTCCAAGATGAGTCCACTCGAGGAAGGATGTAGCAAAATCGTAGTCAAATCGTGAAACTGCTATCATCGGTTCCTCGAAAACTTGTATTCTAGTGCCTTTGCTCCATAAAGTAAGAAAATATAGCAAAACCGCTTCATTTCCTATAAAACGAGACAAAGCACGCAAAACAACTAGAATAGCAATATTAGCTCGTTAATCACTTAACAAAGTGCATAAATCATATAGAAATTGAGCTAAAACGGGGGATAAATTAGTACAAAATATTGCTTATCAACCAAACACTTCGTCTATGTACGTGGTGCACCACCAATACCCACATCAACATCGCTAATGACCTAATAAAACACACCGTACCTCAAGCTCAATTACACCTCTCCATAGCTTCTCACAGCCTCCAGCGTAACACTCTACCACACATTCCCTCCCATTATTAATAATATTATAGAACATTCATTCTTCTATTTACTTAACACCTTCACATAACCATTATTCATAATTATATACCAAATTCCTATCACTCCGCTCACCCATTAATACCAAATGAATCGATGATCCCAAAACCGTTAAGAATACTTTAATGTCCCATGATAACAATCTATCTATCAACTATTACAAATGAAAATCCAATATTATAGTATTTCACCTCTATACACAAATCATATACTGCCAAGCTTGCAACTTACTTTACCACGTACCTTACCACCACGAGCTCGCATCACCTTTAAATTTCCTAAGAATACCATAACTTCCATACAATAATTAATCCCTAATGACATTAGATGATACAAAATTCAATGATTATTCACAACACACATAACTTGGTATTCTAAATCACATAATTCCCTTACTCAATTTTCAAAATAACAAGGACTTCTTATTACTTTGTTTAGTATAACTATCCATTATAACTCCAAAATATAGTCACTAAAATCAAGAGTACGGAATCTTTAATTGAATAATAAAACACAACCAATTAAAACCTAACTAAATTATATCCATAATGATCGATTATCCTGCCTGGCTACTTACCACTATTTTCCACACTGTTCTGCACCTTGCTCCCCAATCCCGTCAGCCTTCCTTATATGTCCGGGTTTCCACCGCTTGATCTTTGATCAAATGTTCCTCCATGGTTGTTATAAATCATTTGATTACTCCATTTCCCAGGATATGTATTCCTCCCAACACTCTGCGTCGGGGTCCGACTGAAGCTCACTTGGTTATCACCTCCACATGGCGCAGTGTATTCCAACATTCAAAAGATCGATGTTCCAATTTTTCGCCATTGTAGCACCTTAAAAACTTCCCCCTAAGTCTCTCTCATGATGATTAGAGTCACATCGCTTACAGTGATAGTCCCTTTTTGAAATACGGCTCCACCCAAAACTTTGTTGTGCTCCCACCATCATTTTTATGTCCTCCCAAATTGTAAAACCTTGGTTGTGTTTGACCCCCTCTCTTACCACTATTCTCACTCCCCTCGACTGACAATCCCCACCTTCTTCTTCTCTACTTTATATCCTTCAACTCCTTAGTCATGATGTTGGAGTAAGTGTCCTCAACAATAGTGCGATTACTG
>JAIUZE010028258.1:0-10601 GCA_022085475.1 Heliosperma pusillum
AATGTCATGGTCCAAGATACTCATTTAGAATTAGAATGGGCAAGACGCCATATATCCATAATTCTCTATGGGTACTTAGTCAACACGACACCAACCATATAATTAAACAGTCACGGGAAAAACATCCTATCATGTGACTAATTGCATATAAATAATAATCAAATGTCATATCGCCTCATATCTACTAAGGCTTATTCATTAATTAAATACAACCTTACCTGAAGACAAACCCCCGACCCTAGTCCCGCGACGGGTCATCAGTCAAATCGGGGCTGACTAGATCTTAGTTTGACCAAACCCGTTGGATCAAACCGGCTAGAAACAGAGTCTTTATCACATAGACGTAAAATCAACATATTCATTACATGTTATTTTAATAAAACTTCTAACATGTGAATTATTAAATATTCCGTAAAACCCCGCTTGACTTTAAATGATATCCAATTAAACTACGATCTCGTCTTATAATTTCTAACATGTGAGAAATAATAATTTTATGAAAAACCTTTTTAATTAAATATTTTACTTATTAATATTTCTCACTTGATAAATATTACGAAACACGATAAAAATGACGATAACTCAAAAACCGTCACAAGTCCCAAAGTGGGACCCACGGGCTGAGTTGGGCCGGACCCCACATGGGCCTGGATGGGCCCCACGGGCCTGTTTTGCTAAAAATGGCTGTTTTGCTTTAATTTTTCTAAAACCGATTTCTAATATTTTCCCGCATGCTTAACATAATTAAAACCCGTGAAAACAACAACCAATCAATCAAACATCGACACAACCCAAAGACCAAAACCCGGACCCACCTTGGACCAGCCCAGACCGGTCTGGACCGGCCTGGACCGGCTGGTTTGGTCCGGTTCACCAACCACCCTACACGGCCACTTCCACGGCCAACACCACCACCAACACAAATTGATTCTAACATGATTTTAATTAACAACAACCATTTTTAAACATCCAATTCAACCATCAATCATACAAAAATCATGATTATAATTAAATCATACTTACATGTCTAGAACACTAACATATTAAAAATTCCATACAACATATAAATCATACTACTTAACATGTTACTACTAAAAATCATTAGTAACCATAATATGAACTAAAACCTAAGAAACTAAGGCTATGTGACATTATATCGTCGAGTAACTCGGAATCGTCACCTTAGCTTAGCTAAAATCAAGTAGCACCAAAATAATAAGAACCAAGAAAATAAGAAACCCGCCTTCTAATCTTCCCCTAATATATACGAGTCACCAAACTCGTCTTCAAAATCTTCCCCTATAAGAAATGACAAGAAAAACCTTATTAGAAGTAAAAATAGATTTTCCATAATTAAAGTCTTGAAAATGATTTTGACGGAATTGAAATAAAACCGTACGGGAAGATGAGGAGCGAAGAGGAGAGTCTAGAAATATAAATTAGGATGGATTTAATTAAGAAATGAAGATTTTATGGAGGTTTTGCTCAAGAACGATGATGAACAATTGAAGAACACGAAGAACAAATGAAGAACGATTAAAGAAAATGATATTTTGATCTTTATTTGATTTGTTGTAAGATGAAAAGTTGTTTGTGAGTAATGATGGTGTTGGGTGAGCCGTGTAGTTATAGGCAAATAAGGATTCGGATTTTGAAATTGTTGTTACGGAATTAACTCGCGTTAAATATTTATTTTACGGTAAACGATTAAAGATAATTAACGATAAAGTTAATTATACTAAATATCAAGATATTATGATATTGTAATGAAAAATAATGAAATATCATGGCTTAAGAGTGGGTAAGTGTGCCGTGTAGTCTTGTGATTGTCGGGTCCGATTTCGAGCGCTTTGCGTAATTCTCGTTAACTGATCGATAAAGTGGAATAATATCTAGATATTATGATATATTAATCAAAAGAAATGAAAATATCAAGGTCTATTAGAGGACAAGAGTGCCGTGTGATGTTGGGTGATATCGGGTCTGATTTTGCTCGATTTGCGTAATCTCCGTTGACGGATCGATAAAGTAACAAATATCTAAGATATTTGTATTAGTTTAATCGAAAGAATTAAATATCTCAAGTGAGTGGAAAATGATGACATGGCCGCGTGACTCATGCCAAAGTCGAGTTTCGAATTTGTTACTGGATTTACGGAGTCGGGGGGAATAGTGAAAAAGTTGGTTTAAACGAAACGTTTATTCTTTAAATTCCGAATAAATCAAAATAATTAGATTTAATTATGATAAAAATCTAATAAATTCTAAATAAAAATAAATCAAAATATAGTTTTTAAATAAATTCGTCTTCAAAACTTATGGACGAGTCGGGAAGAAAAAAGTCAAAGAAGTACAGTTGACTGAAAAGTCGAGAAAAGTCGAAGTGGACTTAAAAAAAAAGTCAGGAAAAGTTTAGACGGACTTTAAAGTCAAGGAAAAGTCAAAGACGACTTTTGTCAAGAAAAGTCAAAGATGACTAAAAACGGTCTTTTCATGAAATCTCTCAGAAATTCCAAATACGAACGCGGAATTTCAAAATAAGACTCGGAACAAAAATTCCTATTTTAAAAACTTAAGTTCTACTGAAAAGTGTTAGTAAATATTTTTACTAGAAAAATCGGGTATATTTCGGGTTGTTACACGATCAGCTTAAAAACATCAAAACTCTCGAAAAGGGTGATGTAGACCTGCGAGTGGGGAATGGAGCAAGAGTAGATGCCGTTTCAGTAGGAACATATGTAATCCAACTCCCAAGTGGATTTTAGTTATTTTTAAATAACTTTTACTATGTACCCAGTTTATCTAAAAACATTATTTCTGTTTCCGTACTCGATAAGAACGGTTTTTCATTTGTAATAAAGGATAATAGCTGTATTTTCTCCTTTAATGAAATGATTTATGGTAAAGCAGTTTCCATGAATGGGATTTATGTTTTAGATCAAACCACAGATATATTGCATGTGAGTAATAAAAAGGTAAAGGTTGGTGACAAAGATCAAACATATCTATGGCATTGCCGTATGGGACACATAAATGAAAAACGCGTGAAGAAGCTCATTGACAATGGGACTATCTCCCCATTTGACTATGCATCATTTGGCACGTGTGAATCATGTCTCATAGGCAAAATGACTCGAATTTCCTTCAAAGGTGTTGGAATGCGCGCTGCTGACCTATTAGGACTCATACATACTGATGTGTGTGGGCCTATGTCAATCAACGCTAGAGATGGTTATAGATATTTTATCACTTTCACGGACGATTTAAGTAGATATGGATATGTCTACTTAATGAAGCACAAAAGTGAGTCCTTTGATAAGTTCAAGGAATACCAGAATAAGGTTGAAAACCAGCTGGGTAGAAAGATTAAAGCACTACGTTCAGATTGTGGTGGCGAATATCTTTCGAATGAGTTTGATCAACACCTTAAAAACTGTGGTGTAGTACTACAGTTAACTCCACCTGGAACACCTCAATTAAATGGTGTGTCTGAACGGAGAAATCAAACATTACTTGATATGGTTCGATCCATGATGAGTCACACGGTTGTGCCTGATTCATTGTGGGGCTATGCTCTTTTGTCAGCTACTCTTATACTTAACCGAAGTCCGTCTAAAGCTGTTGACAAGACTCCATTTGAAATGTGGAAGGGAACAGTCCCTACCTTGTCCTTTATTCGGGTTTGGGGCTGCGAGGCTTATGTCAAGTGGAGACACGAGGATAAGCTCGACCCGCGATCGGTCAAGACATACTTTATTGGTTATCCAAAAGGAATGTTTGGTCATTACTTTTATTCGCCTACAGAAACACGTGTTTTTGTTGCGGTAGTGCGAAGTTTCTAGAGAAAGCATTTCTAGAGAACAAGACGAGGATAGAACCTCGATCTGTCGGGGAGATTCAAGAGCCAACAACCGAGCAACCGATGGAGGAAGATGTTCCTTCATCTTCTGCTGCGGTTAATATTCCTGAGGAACCTAGAGGGTCGGGTAGAGTCTCCATACCTCCAGACAGATACATTGGTATGGTCGAGGAGAACGATAGAGACGATGTTTTGCTCCTAGAGAGTAACGAACCCGCTACCTATAAAGGAGCCATGACCTGTTCCGACTCAAAGCTATGGCTTGAGGCCATGCAATCCGAGATGAACTCTATGTATGAGAATGACGTATGCGATCTGGTTGATTTGCCTGATAAGGTTCGGCCTCTTCAGTGCAAATGACTTTACAAGATAAAGCATTCTGTAGGGGAACAACCAGACACCTATAAGGCACGACTAGTGGCAAAAGGTTTCACTCAAGTGCACGGATTGCATTATGATGACATTTTTGCACCCGTAGTCATGCTGCGTTCCATTCGGATAATCTTAGCGATTGCCGCTTTTCATGACTATGAAATTTGACAGATAGACGTGAAAACCGCCTTCTTAAATGGTTATTTGGAGGAGGAGTTGTACATGGTACAACCCGAATGTTTCATTGACCCCAAAAATCCTAAGAAAGTGTGCAAGCTTAAGCGTTCCATTTATGGACTTAAGCAAGCTTCTCGGAGTTGGAATCATCGTTTCGACCAAGTCATAAAAGCAAATGGTTTGACTCGATCGGTTGAGGAACCATGCTTATATGTCAAGTCGAGTGGGAGTAAAATCGTTTTCTTGATATTGTATGTCGATGACATACTCTTGATAGGGAATGATATTCCTCTCTTATCTTCGGTTAAGGTATGGTTAAAGAACCATTTCCAGATGAAAGATCTGGGCGAGGCACATCGCATATTGGGAATCCGTATCTACAGAGTTAGATCATGACGGATGTTATCACTCAGTCAGGAGTCTTATATAGATAAGATTCTTGAAAGGTTCAGCATGACCAACTCCAAGAAGGGATATCTTCCAATGACGTCTGGGATGCCTTTGAGTAAAGCTCAGGCACCCAAGACATCTGAAGAGGTCGAGCGCATGAGTCGAATTCCTTATGCATCAGCTATAGGATCGATCATGTATGCCATGATATGCACACGTCCAGACGTGGCATATGCTTTGAGTAGGACCAGTCGGTACCAAGGCAATCCAGGTGAAACACACTGGATGGCTGTTAAAAATATCCTTAAGTACCTACGGAGGACTAAGGATTGGGTATTGACTTATGGAGGAGAGACTGAGCTTTGCGCAACCGGTTACGCAGATGCTAGTTTCCAAACGGATCGGGATGACTCAAAATCTCAGTCTGGATTCGTATTTACTCTTAATGGCGCTGCGGTCAGCTAGAAAAGCTCCAAGCAGAGTGTTATAGCAGATTCTACGACTGAGTCCGAGTACTATGCCGCTTCAGAGGCTGCAAAGGAAGCTATATGGATGCGTCAATTCTTACAAGGACTTGCCATATTTCCTAGTTCGAATGACCCGATCACAATCTATTGTGATAATAGTGGTGCCATTTTCCGGGCTAAGGAGCCTAGGTCTAGCAACAAATCTAGACATGTACTTCGGAAGGCTCACATGATCAGAGATTACGTGGAGCAAAAGGAGATAGTGATAGACAAGATTGCTACGGATGATAACATAGCAGATCCTCTCACTAAACCGTTAAGACATGATAAGCATGAAAGGCACGTTATTTCCATGGGAATTAAACGTGTTCCTGAGTTGTATTAGCTGTTTGTATGAATTAGATACATCTTTTTCATATATTAATAATAACTTCATCGTATTGTTTTCATATTTTGTTTTTCATGTGGATTGTATGGACAACATTGAACACCACAAAGTGAACTGAATAACATTATATATGTTTTGGTCCGTAATAGCCTACATGAGCTGATAACTCTGGCTATTATTTTGTTGAGTCGATTGATGGTGGGTTCAACGAGCCATAAGTCAAACTGTTGACTGATCGATCACAAATACGAGTTATAAGGATACCTCGTAGGACATTGTAGTTCGTGACGACTTTATGGAGTCCTAAATGTTTAACAGCATTCGGTGCCAGGTCGTGGATTGGACGTCCATAGTGTTCCTAGAGTCGATTCATTTGACTATCGACTGTCTCTTCAGATTAAGGCAGTTTTTGGGTGACTTTGGTTTCTTTCTCACGGTCGACCGTAACAGGAGGCCAAGCAGATTTTTACTGGGTCATTTCATACTGTGCTTACATCTGCAGGATTCGAGTTGAGGAAAATATCCAACCCTTTATCAGATTTTGTTATTTCTCAGGGCCACTCGAGGAGTAGGAACTGAAATGCATGGCCATGCTCGAATAATGATTCGTTTATCAGTTGAGTTACTCTCTAGTCGGGAAAACCACTCTTGATACTGATCACTTGTAAAATACGACCTTTGTGAATGCGGAATTTGCAAATTGTTTTACATTGAGTGAGAGAAATTTAAGGATATGAGAATCGGTTATCGCACATACACTTGTAAGGACAAGTGGGAGATTGTTGGAGCTAGTGTCCTCCACAGTTAGTGTGATAACAGCTAAGGTTCACAGGGTATACTTTGTATTATAATCAGTTGATTATCGTTTATCGATAACGGTTGGCTTGCTAGATAAGTTTGACGTTATTGTCATTCAGATGGCGGTGATCAACTGATCCCTAAAAGTCACACCTAAAGGATGTGTTTGAGAGATGTGATTATTTGAGAAAATAATCATATTGATGCCTTATTAAATGACTAAAGGGTTAGTCGATGTATTTGACTAAAAGGTTAGTCAATGTGATGATGATGATACGATTATTTAATAACGATTAAATAATGTAAGCTGGCAATTGAATATAAAATGTTATATTTAATTAATGTATATAATGTTGGTCTAAACTAAATATAAACTGTTATATTTAAGTTGGCGGATATGTATTACACGATATTATTATAGTGTATTGGTCCGGCATTACTCGGTTTATGTAACGGTCCATTACTAGTAATAATTAATACATATTATATTATTTATATAATAAATGAGATGCCAATGACCAATTATAGGTTGAGATAAATTAGGAAACTAGGGTTTTGATTTTATTGCTTTCCTCTTACAATTCTCACGGCACAATTGAGGATTAAAAAGAGAAGAAAAAGAAACCCTAATTACTCTAATCTCACGGCACACCTAGGGTGAAAAGAGAAGAAAAATTCTGATTTTTGCCTCTCTTATTCATCTTCATATTCATCATCAATATACACACAAAAATTAGAAGTAATTTTGGGTAATCGTTCTAGCACGACGAAGGCATTTCTTGAACCATCTTGGGTGTTACGATTAGGAGAATACCTACTTTGGTATTTGTTCTTAGGCATTTTAGTAGGACCGAAGGTTATTTCTTTATCTTTTGTTTATATTATGCAATTTCATTTATGACTAGAAAATCATATAGTTATAATTTCATTATAATCCGAAATTTCTAAAGGGATGTAAACCGTTATTTCCCACAAGTGGTATCAGAGCATTTGGCTATGAAATTATTTTATATGTTTTCATATTTGATGAAATACAAGATTAGAAATTTTTGTTTTGTTTTTTTTTTGTTTTTTTTGTTTCGGCTGAAAGAAGAAAAAAAAAAATTAGGGTTAGTTTTTTTTTGGTACGGTTCACGGCCATAAAAAAAAAATAAATAAATAAAATTTGGTACTGTTCAGCCGTGAAAAAAAAAAAAAATTTTGCCTTGTTTTTTTTTCCTTTTTGATTCATATATGTTGTTGTTTTAATATGTTAAGATAATAATATAATGAATTTGTTGATATTTTGATTTAATGAGGATTAAATTGAAATGTAAAAGGAATTTGTTTTGGATGTTAAAGAACATTGATTGTGCTAAAATTTTCGATATGAATATACAAAACAATTATGATTAGATGAGTATTTTGATAATCGTCGATTAATCATGATTTGGATATTCATCTTAAAAGGTTAAGTTGAATCATCTAGTTTGTATCAATGTTTAATAATGATTAGATGTTGAATGTTTGTACCGATCTAGTTTTATTTGTAAACATAAATTATAGGATCTTGATTAAAGCAATAATTACTGAAAGGTACTTACGTGATGTAGCCATTAGATCTGATAATAAAATCACTTGAGAAAGATAAAAGATGAACCCTTATTGCTTTGCCTTCTCCTGCCTTCCTTATTCTCTAATTCACTTTCTTTATGTGTGTTTCTTAATATGAATGAAATTACGTTAAAGCACAAACAGGTGTTGCTTATATAGAGAGGTGGCAGGAGGGGCTTAATAGAATAAGTGGGCATGATATGTTAATGGCCTGTAAACATTAACCGTAATCCACTTAAACTAGGACTCCTATTAAAAACCCGAAACAATATATTTAACCGTTATTAATTAAGGTGACTGACATCGGTAATTAGGTCCACATAACAGAGAATTAAATAATAATTGTTACATTCTCCCACTTGGACCATATTAATGATTAAAACATAATGTCACGTTTAATTATAACATAAGGCGCGTAGACGGTTAAATGAACACAAAATGGGTTTATCTTAATTACCATGATCATCCCTGAACAACTGGTTGAGTCATGGCGGAGACACTACTATAAAAGAGAAGTGGTACTTCCATGTACTACGGACCAATCATAGAATAATCAGTCTGTACAAGTAGCAAACATAATCCACAAATAATGTCCTTGAGGAAAGGAATGATTCTGTTAATCGTGCAACAACAATGTATACAATAACAATAATACGATACAGAAAATTGTTCAGAAATCATCACCATAATAAAACATAAGTCGATTAATCAAAACATAAGTGTCATCGTTACAAAGCACTAGTATGATCCAAACATAAACGAAAAGCCTTAATGATTATCCTCCAGACCCATATCAATAGCATGCTTCAAAAATGTCTTTGGAGGTAATCCCTTAGTTAAAGGATCTGCTATATTAGCACTAGTCATAATGTGCTCAATTGACACAGTGTTTTTCCGAACTTCCTCCTTAACTAACAAGTATTTCATTTCCATGTGCTTTATTCCTTTAGAATATTTGTCATTCTTCGAAAAGAAGACAGCTGCGGTATTATCACAATAAATTCTCAATGGCCTTGCAACAGAATTCATAATGCTAAGCCCTGAAAGAAAATTCCGCAACCATAAAACTTGAATAATAGCCTCAAAGCACGCTACAAACTCAGCTTCCATAGTGGATGATGCAATAATTGTTTGTTTAGCACTTTTCTTGGAGATTGCTCCCCCAGCTAAAACAAACACATAACCAAAAGTGCTTTTCCTTGAGTCCACGCATCCTCCAAAATCTGAGTCAGCATATCCAATAACCTCAAGCTAATCAGTATGTCTATAAGTGAGCATTTTGTCCCTTGTTCCCTTCAAGTACCGTAAAACCTTCTTAGCCGCACTCCAATGACCCATTCCAGGATTGGACTGATATCGACCCAACATACCTACTGCAAAACTTATGTCAGGTCTTGTGCAGACCTGCGCATACATTAAGCTTCCAACCAGAGATGCATAAGGAAATTTTTGTTGGAGCAAATGTCCTCCACAATAGTGCATTTATATTATAAATCTCATTTTGGAATATTAGTGGGATGACTAGTATTTTGATACTCCACGTCAGTTGATTAACGTAAATCGATAACGGTCAACTGACTAGAGTTAGACGTTATTGTCGTATGACGACGGTAATCAACTGACCCCTTTCGGTCACACCTATAGGATGAGACCCAAACAGAAATCTAATTATTTGTATACGATACATATTAATTAGTACTTTATATATATATTTGATATATGTTTAGTTACGAGAGTTAATTATTGGAAATTGAGTTACGAACTCATTCCGGATAAGTTTATTAGTCAATTATACGATAATTGACTGAATACATTTTACGTCTTATTTTAATACGATTAAATAAGATTTAATTTAATGATTAATAGTTAACTCATTAAATTAGTTGAGGTTATGCATATAATTTGAGGTAGAGGTGATTAGTTAATTATATGTACAAGGAGTTGTAAAATAAACTAACTAGGCATTGTGGGACCCATTATATATTGATATAATGATAAAATATCACTTAAAAGTTAAGTGTATATTATTTATTAATTTGAGTCATAAAATTGTTATATGATCAAATTAATCATTAATTATACAAGATAATTAAACATGTGATTATAAGTATTTGTGGGACAAATATCAAATGTGACACCCTCAAATTTGCGGAAAGAAAAAAAAAAGATTTAATACATAACGAAGGTGTCTTAAATAAAAAGGTTCATAACAAAAGGAAAATAATATTATACATAAGAATTATACAAGACGGGAGACATATCTCCCGTATAAAAACGGAAATAAAAGAGTGTATAATAATATACAATCTAAGAACCGAATATAGGTCCAAGGTAAATACTTCGCTCGCTAGCTCGTCAATGTACCCCAAAGATGCATCACCACCTGTTCGACCGCATTAAATATAAACACGGAAGCCACAGTCAGTGGGGAGTAACTCCGAGTTCTCCCAGCCACGAAATGTCGAGTTTAATGAAACATGAATAACATAAAAGCAATGTATATAGAAAATACAAAACCTGAACATATATGATATGCTGTTCTGTATGAAAACAATAA
>JAIUZE010028259.1:0-21242 GCA_022085475.1 Heliosperma pusillum
ATTCACCTTGAGAAAGACGGGATAATTTAACAAAAGCGAGAAAGACGGTAATTTTATTACCAATACGGATAGAGGAAGCTAAGAGGGGAAGAATAAGACGAACTTACGTGAATTTGAGCAAGAAACGAATGAGATACGATGATTATAAGATCGGATCAAAGATGGAGGCAAGGGTTTTGGTGGTTTCTTAAGGAAGAAGTAAGTGTTGTGTTGAATGAATGAAAAATAGGTTAAGGAGGGAGTATGAGTTGTGTATGAGAAAAAGTCAACAAAAGTCAAAGTCGCCTTAAGACGGGATTCACATGGAATCTCGCGGAAATTCCAAATACGAACTCGGAAATTCTAAATTCAACTCGAAAAATTAAATTCTAAATTAAAACTAAATTTCGCTGAAAAGTGTCCGTAAAATATTTTTACTAGAAAAATAGGGTACATTTGCGGGTGTTACATCAGTCATATGCTGAGCATCAGGAGCATCAACCTGTGCATCCTTTCCTCCACATCTCAAAAGATCTGGTTGCCTAGGTTTAGCTTGAACAGGTTTAGGCTTCCATTGCTGTCTTTGCTCTTTCTGTTTTATGCTGGTCTTCCTATAGGTTTCCTTCTCATGCCCAATGCCTCCACAAACTGCGCATAGTATAGGATTCCATTGAAATTCCACTTTCACAATGACTAGATTTCCTTCCTCATTAAGGAATTTCACTTGTGTAGGGTTCTTCTTTCCAAAAGGAACATCAATCATTACTCTAGCAAATCCTAATCGGGTTCTAGCGTTAGTAGCATCATCACACCTAACATAGGATCCAAGCAGACCTGCAATCTTATGAAGGCATTTTCCCCAAAATTTTAGTGGTAATTGATGAAATTGTATCCAGATTGGAACCACCTTCACTTCTTCACGAATCAATTCAACTTTTTCACTCCATTCTCTAACTATTAACGGCTTATTATAAAACAAAAAGTTAAATGACCATGTTGAAGGACAATAGTTATACCAGTTTGTGATTTAAACTTAACAATGAAAACACCATTCGGGAGAAACGCCACATTGTCAATGTCTTGTTTTTCCCATAAACGGCGTATAAAACCTTCGACTACTTTCCATGGTGAGTTCTTCCAAGGATCTAGTTCCTCCTTAACCCCCTCCTCTGAGAATTGCAACAATTGTTCCGGTTCTTCCACAATAGTCTCCAAAACAGACGTATTCTTCTTTCGCAAATCCGTCCATCCCTCTGTAGTTTCTTCTTAAGGTAAAAGTCGCTCCAGTTCATATGGTGTAACTCCAACAATATTATGAGTTTTTTTAGTTTTTGCTGTAGCAAAAGGATTAGGTCCCATTGTTACTTTATTTGATTGTTTTTTGTTGTTTTCGAGATTAATATTTTTGTTTTTGGATGTAATTACTGGTGACGAAGATGCAGATTGCCAACTGGACTCACCTTTACTGCTCGTCATTGCTGCAGTAAGGCACCAAATTCTAGGGTTTTTGTCTTTCTCTCTCTAGCATCTCTCTCTGCTTTAATTTGTTAATTTAATGCAATACTATTGATATGTGAATATGTCATCCTCCTGCAATTTGAATACAATAATCACAATAACAATAACTAAATAAGATTCTAACTATGAACTCAAAACAAAATAAGGATAAAACCGAATTAATTTATTTAGTTCTATAAGTATAAGGGTTACCTACCAATTTTTTGAATAAAAATGAAAGTTAGGATTGTTATGATAATTATATAAGAATATTTTGTAATTAATTCTCGCATTGATTTCAATAATTTATTTGAGGAAAGAAGAAATATTTTGTGAGAAAGGGAAAATAAAAAGTTGCTACTATAATATTATAAATCAAAATATAATAATGGTGAGGGAAAATAAAAGGGTCATATAATAAATAAAATAAATAAAATAAATATAGGTTAAATAATTTAGATGATTGATAATCAAAGTTGTGAGAGGAAAATAAAAAGTTTGTATTAATTTATTTTTAGTGATTGAAACCGACATTTTTTTTTATAAAAAATTTTTACTTATAAGCATGTGACATATTGTATAGATATAAATATATTATTTATGTGTATTTATTTGTAAGGGAAAGTATGACTTAGCCTTGTGAAATGTACCACGTACTATTTATTAGTTTTTATAATTTATTATTCCATTGATTTTGGTATTTAGTATCTTTTTTATTTTATTTTTATAAAGAGCACATTTATAGGAGAATAAGAAGAGTTTAGCTCATTAATCCATTGATTTTAGCATTTATTATCTTTTTTTTTTATTTCTTTGTTTTTTTTTGGTAAAATGTAAGTATATTAGAATCAAACGTCACAATTGTACATAATCATCTTTACAATAATTGGAATAGAATCATAGATTAACTCCATAAGATACATTGTAGCCACTCCTTATCTTTAGTATTCATGACACTAGTATTTCTCCCTCTAGCTCTTATGGTGATATCCTTGATGATCTGCTCCACCCAAACAACAGGTTGTTTCACACAGAGGTCCACTCTTGCTTGGTTCCTAGCAGTCCAAATCATATAAGCCATACCAGTATGACAAGCGCCAATGATCTTCCTTTGCAAGATGCTTCTAGGTGTGCCAGTGCCACATAGGATTTATGATGTTTGTAATTTGTAAAAAGGAATAAAAATGAACTTACTTCTAGGTGTGTCACATAGGATTTCGATTTATAAGAGATTGCCAAGAAAATTCTTTAGTCTTGCCAACATTTTTTTTATAAAAAAATTATACTTATAAGCATGTTATAGATAATAGATATTATTTACGTGTATTTATTTGTAAGGGAAAGTTTGACTTAGCCTTATGAAATGTACCACGTACTATTTATTAGTTTTTATTATTTATTATTCCATCGATTTTCGTATTTAGTATCTTTTTTTATTTTATTTTTATAATGAGCACATTTATTGGAGAATAAGAAGAGTTTAGCTCATTAATCCATTGATTTTAGGATTTATTATCTTTTTTTTTAATTTATTCCTTAGTTTTTTTATGAGCACATTTATAGATTTATGATGTTTGTAATTTGTAAAAAGGAATAAAAATGAACTTACTTATAGGTGTGCCACATAGGATTTCGAGTTATAAGAGATTGTCAAGTAAACTCTTTAGTATTGCCTTTTTATATTATTTATAAATCTCTCTTATTTATCTATTTATGGATCCTAATAATCCAAGACCACCTTATAGTAATCTTGATCGTAGAATATTAGAATTGTGGGATGAATTTCAACATAGTTATAGTAGTATTTTACCACAAAATTGTTTACCTCCACAAAATCCGTATGTCCGACAAAATCCGTCACTCACAAAAATTCCACATCCCCCTCAAAATTTATATCCTCCTCGGCAAGGTAATATTAATCCATTTCAACAAACTTATTCTAATCTTCCACCGCCACCGCCATTATGTCGACAAAATATTGATATTTCACCTTCAAGTCAAAATATTTCATTTATAGAAAATAATTCCTTCTCATTTTCTTCTCAAACACCTCAAAATTGCCAAAATACTCCTCAAGGTAATGTTCAAATTGAAGAATTAGATGACGATAACAACAATGATAAGAATTCCGATGTAGAGGGACTGGGTCATACTAATCAGTTTACTCGGGTAGAGGATTTGGCTTTGGTTTCGTCATTTATGCGAGTCTCTGAAGATAGTAGTGTTGGCACTAACCAAAAGAGAGAGGCACTTTGGGCAAAAATGGAATCTTTGTATGAAGAAGCTCGTCTTGCCAATCCACAAAACCTTCGACGGAAGAATGACAATTCTCTAGGTTGTAGAATGCGTTGTATATGCAAAGCCGTCATGGTATGGGGTGATTGTTTTGCAGAACCTAATCGGAGGCAGTCAAGCGGGATGTCAGAAGATGACGTAATTCAAATGGCTCATAAGTTACATAAGAGAAAATTCAATTATGAGCACGCTTGACACATGTTAAATCACAATAGAAAATGGCAAGAATACATTGCTCCATATTCTGGTAATACGGGAAAGAGGGTCCGACAAGAAGATTCAACCACTCCTACAAATGTCTCTACACCCAAAACCGGTAGTAGTGGTAAGAGAATTAGGCTTAATGATGGAATATTCTCTCCAGCTTGCTCTATAGAAGATGGAAGTGCATCTAATATTTGTCCAATTGGTAGAGATGCAGCTAAGAAAGGTAAGGGAACAATGAAAACGGTTATCGAAGAGGTAAGTCATTTTAGTAAAATTGTGAAGAATTTGAATTTTACTATGATTGATGATAATGATAATGAGGCGAAGAGGTTGGCCATAGATGCAGAGAAAGTAAGGGTCAAAGAAAAGATGTTTAATTGGTCAATACTTAGCAAACTGGTGGATTGTCCGTCTTTAACTCCGAAAATGGAAGTGATGAAGACCAAACTCATAAGAGAACTATTATAGTATTTCGTACTAGTTTAGTTTATATTAGGGAATTTATTTTGAAAGTAATATATTTTGTACTAGTTTAGTTTATATTACGAATTTTTATTATAAAGTAATATATTTCGTACGTTTATATTATGTAGTTATATTAAAAATTAATGTAATTCGTAATAGTGTAGTTTCAATTTATGTAATTTTATTTTCAAAGTATTATATATAAATTGTGTAGGATATTGTATTGTAATATAATATATTAAATTTTACGTACTTGTATGATAAATATTATCTCTTATATTTAAAAAGATTTTACATTATACACACAAATTATTATCTTATATACTATCAGGGCCGGCTGGGAGATTGTCGTGGCCTGGTACAAACTCACAAAATGGGGCCCTAAGTTGAGTACGTTAAATTTTTTTTTTTTTACCAAAATGGAATTTATCATATACAAACATAATAAAAGTGTATTTTTGTCCGATAAATCGAGAGAATTTATAATTACAAAACATAACTTCTTAAATAAGAGAACCATTTTGGACAGAGGGATCAATAATTTTTGTTCAACGGATAACTAAGTTTTATTTTGATCCCATTTTTGAACTATGTAGGAGCAAATTAAATAACTAAAGAAGCAACTAAAATAATAATAATAATAAAGTACTTATACTGTAGGAGCAAATTAAATAACTAAAGAAGCAATTGTAAAACAAGAAATGAGAACTCAACAAGTAAGGCCACAAATGAAAAATTGCATTTTGGTACTTTATTGCGGATAGAACACGGGTCTCCAATTGGAGTTGAGTAGCAAAAAGCCAACTTAGGCACTAACTCTTAAAGAAATTATTGCTCTGTATTTCATACTTAACTTGTTTCTATGTCTTTATGCGGGGCCCTAAATTGCGGGGGCCCGGTCCGTGGAACCGGTCGAACCACCATAAAGTCGACCCTGTATACTATCCATATAAATCTTATATTATCCACATAAAGTCAAAGAAAATCCACATAATTTCTTACTTTATCCATATAAAACCTTACCTTATCCTCATTAATTTAAAAAAAAATGTTTACATTGTACACTACTTCAAATCATGGAAAATCAAGGACAGGAAATTCTTATCTTATATCATATCCACATAAAATCTTATATTATCCACATAAATTCAAAGAAAATCCACATAAAATCTTACCTTATCCATATAAAACCCTACCTTATCCTCATTGATTTTTTTTTATACAAGCAAGCAGCCTCACTATCACATAAATCACATAAATAACTCTAAATTATTCTCATAAATCACCCAACAATGTGGTCCAGTTCCTATCTTCTTTTACTCCGAGGCTCACTACCACCATCATCTTCCTTATCATCATCAAGACGAGAGAGGCGAAGGCAAAAAAGAGTTGCAACACACGAAGCTGTTTGGTAAATGACAAATTATATGGCAACTAATGTTATACCACTTATATTGGTAAAATATAATACCACTAAATAAAGAATGTATATTGAGAGAAACCGAGAGGAGGGCCATGATCGTCTCTTTAACGATTATTTCTTTGAAAACCCAGTTTGCCCTTCACAAATGTTTAGACGTAGGTTTCGAATGCGCAAATATTTATTCCTTCGTATTGTAGAGGGTGTAGGGGCCTATGATACACATTTTCAACACAAACCTGATGATACAGGTAGGTCGAGTCTGTCACATTGATTAAATGTACAACAACAGTTCGCCAGTTAGCATATGGAGAGGCTGCTGATAGAGTGGACGAGTACTTGAGGCTTGGGGAATCAAAAGCAAGGAAGGTTATTCTTAGATTTACCTACGCTGTTATTCAAGAATTTTGGGACGAGTATATTCGGCACCCAACTATTCATGATCTACAAAGGCTTCTACAAGTTGGAGCTCATAGAGGATTCCCAGGCATATTAGGAAGTATCCAATGCATGCATTGGAAGTGGAAAAATTGTCCTAAGGGTTGGAGAGGTCAATTTCAAGGACGGAGTGTATAAGCGACTGCGATATTGGAAGCAGTTGCATCGCATGATTAATGGATAGGACATTCATTTTTTGGTGTACCTGGATCGTGCAATGATATAAATGTGTTACAATGTTCACCTGTTTTTGATGACATTTTAAATGGGAGGGCTCCTTGAGTTAATTATATAGTTAATGTTAAGAAGTTTGACACGGGTTATTACCTGACCGACGGTATATACCCTCAATGGTCAACTTTTATGCCATCAATCTCTCTTCTACAAACACCTAAGGATAAGATGTTTGCTGGAAAACAAGAAGCGACAAGGAAGGATGGGAGAATGCTTTTTGTGTACTCCAGGAGCGATTAACAGTTATTCGAAGACCAGCTTTAACATGAAAAGAGTCTATGTTGGATAAGGTAATAACGACATATATCATATTACATAACATGATAGTAGAAGATGAACGTGATACGCACACAAATTATGCAGATTATTCAGAGTATGAAAATCTGCACTCACAAGTTCAAGAACCAGAGTATGGAGCGAGATATCAGATTGAAATTGATAGATAGATAACAAATCGCGATAATTTGCGTTCAAGAAACACGCACATGTCATTAAAAAAAATTTAGTTGACCATACTTGGCAACGGTTTGGCGCTGCAAATTGAAGTATTTAAATCAGCAAATTGTACTCGTAGTTTTGTATTATGTTATGTATTATTAAGTTAGAATTAGTAATGTTTTAAAAAAAATGTTTGATGAAATATGCTACTTTATTTTGAAAAGTAAGATTATTAACTACAGTTATTAGCTAACTACGGTTATTGATTAACTTTTACAATTATATAGGTGAAGTTAATGTTAGTTTTTAGTTAATGAAAAATGTGTGGGGTAGGATAAAGTAAGAAAGCTAAAAACTTAATGGTTAATTGATGTGGGAATAAATGAGTAAAATTTGGCGATGACAGGAAAGCTGAGCTGGACAAGTGATTAGGAGAGAGAAATAATATAAAAGAGTAAAGTGATGGCAAGTACGTGATGATGGATGCGGATAGTCTTATAGGTTCCTCAATTTCATGGTTAATTTTTGTCACTAGTGGTAAGGCCCGTTGAAGAAACAAATTCATTGTGCAACACTGGCAAACATAATTTAGAGTTCTTTGTGAGTTTTCAAATTTGTCATTTATATATTGTCATTGTTATAATATATAGTGTTATAATATATATAGAAGATGGTGATAGAAAGGATGTGTATTTCTCATTAGTAGAATGCATGTGATATATATATACAAGAGATAAATAAGGGTTATGACGTAGGACACTAGAAAGACCCATCTAGAAGCATTCTACATTGAAAGGCATTTAAATGTGCTCATAATACATGTGACTTATAGGCATCTACAATAAGATTTCACAACACTCCCCCTTGGATGTCCATTTCTGAAAAAGATGCTTTGATGAAAACCTTACTAGGAGAACCTTGTGAGAAAAAAACTAGTGAAGGAAAAGTACATTGATCTCCAAACACGCATTACAAGCTGCCTCGTTAAAACCTTTCCATGGAAAACCCATTGGGACAAAACCATAGATAAGGAAAAATAGTACAATGCGTGTCTACTCCCCCTGATGATTGCATGACTTGACATAACGGGAAATGAATCATGCTTTGATGTAATTTCTTGATCGTAGAATATAATTCATCATAGTTGATAAACTTGATATCTTCAGTTAGTAGAATTACTTGATAAAAATCAATCTTCATATGTCTTTAGAACTCACAATCTGGATGTAGTCACTCATGATGACTCTTGATCTTCATTTCAGGTAATACTTCCGCAATAGTGATAATGTTTCTCCTCAATAAATGATATAACATTATATGTCTAAAAATAATTGTCATATCAACAATCATGATGACCATGACTACAACGTAATAATGTACTTATAGTGCTAGCTCGTTAAAAACCTTGCTAGGAAAAACCCATTGGGACAAAAACCTTGTCGAAGGGAAAAACAGTGTAGCGATCTTCCATATATTGGATCTCTAGAAGAGAATCAACCCAATGTTGAATAATAATCCAGTTTAATACATTCAGTTATTTCCTTTGCTAAATTATCTTATTGTATGAATTGACATCCTCATTGTAGACTTTGACTACATTAGTATTTCCAATCGTTGTGGTACTTCTGGACCATAAACTAATGTCATATGTTTAGCAAAAAATTCATTCAAATATGAATTCTCATATGCTCAAACGAACTTCAGGTTGAAACTTTAATAAATACATCAAGTAAACTTTACAGAAGTTTTGATGTTTCATTTTGGAACTGATCACGATATCTTTGAATCGTATTGTAGAGGTTTATGTACTTCATCTTGAGTTTTCAAGAACTCAATTGATCAACCATTAACAATCGATGATCATTTATAAGAGGCTTTTTCAGGGAATTATCCTCGTAGGAGTAAAATATATTTCTCCTTTTAAGCATTTATCAAAATAGAACCATAAAATTAGTCATGTGCATGCAAATGATATGTAACTAATTCTTAACAACATTCTAAAAATATTGCAATAATGTACATATATGAAAACTACGATGCAAATGATGAACTTAATTTTTAAATGCACATGATGATGACTCAACATGCAAACTGTACAGTTTTTTCTTTCCAATATTCATAATTTTGATTGACTCCATGTCAATGAATAGAACTTCAAGTCCATGAGCTCATTTATAATCATCAAAGATTATATATCGACAATCAAAATTGGACTTAGATATAATATTCCCATTTTCTAATCCATTAAACTCCGCGCGCAAATGCATATCGGTTCCTTAACCACATCGATACAATTTCAATATCTAGCAATATTGTCAGTACTGATCACTGATATCTGAATATATATGGTACCATTCCTTTTATATATATAGGCCATCTATTATCATTCAGATATCTACGTCACCTTAGGGACATACAAATTTTTTTACTCCATACAAATACCAACTGCCCATGCTTACCATTTTCTTATTATTTAAAATACGTGAACCGATATGACTCTCACACTATATTTCACATGTGGTTACTGTTCAATTTGGCAAGTATCAAATTTTTCATTGCATATATTTTCTATGACTAAGTTATAGCTCCCTATACCACATATAAGGTAATCTGTCTATAATCAAATCATAAATTTCAATGTAATAATATATCACATTTTGATAAGGTGATCAAAGTGGTATCATAATACATCTTCATAACCAAATAAATACCATCATTTCTAATTCCATGAACCTTTATTTGATGTATTTTGTATTGAAAACAAACCACCGAACTTCAGGTCCAGTTGGGGATAACATACTTGTTTGTTTTTACCAGCTTTTCCTTATCATTCTCCCCCTAAGGTGGTAAAAACTATCAACAACAAATAGATTTAATGGCTAATAGATCATCATATCCACCTTAGATCTAATTTTCTCATATCATAATGAGACTTAGATATGGGCACTTTTGTACAATAACAAAATGTTTCGGGGAGTAACATATTACGCAGTTGGATTTCAAATGTGCTGAATCACAATGCCCAATTTAGGAGATAAACGATTTCATATAATAATCAAAATGTGATTTCTGATCACAAGAACTACTCAGAAAAATCATTATGTGTCTACAAGCCACTCAATATAATTTCAATTCATACACGGACATTTAAGTTATTTATTCAACTTTGAGTAGTGTTGTGACAACCCTCGCGAATGCGGAAATAAAACATAACAAGCATGTGAATTATATAGCGGAAAATACGGTGTTTTTAAAACTTTTTACATGCAAGATAGAAATACGAGGAATGTCAAATAAATACAAACTAAAATAGAATATACTACAAAGAGACGTAGTCTCTCAAAATGTTATCAATGTCAAAGTGATTAGCAAACTAGCTAAATAAAGTCTAGAGGTGATTCATCCAGGGACAACGCCCGCTAGCTCACACCCGAACCCAAAATACCACAAGCAAAAAGCCATCCAATCAAGCAACTTGTTCATCCATGAAAAACATGAACGCCACAGTCAGTGGGGAGTAACTCCGGGTTCTCCCAGCCATATCACATTAAACGTACATAAAAGGAAATACAAAAGTAGAAGCATGCATATATGAATATACATGTGAAATACGATAAGGATAAATAGGCAATTCAATATATAAAGATAAGAGCATATGGAATACAAATCCGAATCCATCATATTATACAAAGACTCGGGGAAGACACTCTTAGGCAAACGAATACACTCACTAGGGCCTGTATCTCACCGTTAGCGGTATAAGTTTGATAAGATTGAGAGTCGACAACCAAACCATGCCAAGTCATGCGATGATCACAATTAATCCATCATATTATCATCCAACCAAACATACAATATATTGACGACCTCTCTCACGGTAGATGAAACGCACTAGCACCGTGTACATGGCAAGAATGATTAAAATCGCATCCTCGGGATGACATTTCCCTGAACGCATACACGATGACATTTCGTATATGTAGACTAATTTCCTCCTGGTAGGACGACGATAATAATACGGTCCTAGTCTAAACCTGGCCAGACTCTCGGAATAAACGTGTTCCGATTCGACAAGCGATGACATTTTGCATCCAAGACTCGGTCAATCATAGAAGTCGAGTACCCCAAATTCGGTCGATAATTCACGAAAGAGGCGGAAAAGAGGACAAACATCAAAACAAGTGGTACGCTACATGCCAATGACACCACCTCGCAAGTATACAACATTTGATGGCCGGGTCGATTAACGCAAAGCGTTCGCCTCCCAACAACGTCGTCATATGCCCACTAACACATGCAATTAAGCAGTAAGGATACATCCCCGTTCCGACATTCCAGCCTTACGAACGTGGAGGTAGCCAAGGGAATGAGAGTACAAAGCACATAACAAAATAGTGCTCAAACCGTAACATTTGTAAAAACCGACTCAAAGTGCGACATATCAAAAACCGTCACCAAGCATGAGAATAGGGCATTATATAAATGTAAATATGATAAAAATGAATCAATACATGATACATAAGCATTAGACCAAGTTTAAGAAGCATAATAAATAAGAAACATAGATCTTATCTCAAAACAACAAGTTTGGAAACTAACTAAAACAAGGGTCCACTTAAAACTAGCATAACTAGAGTTATAGACATGCAAATGCAGAAATTCTACGTTGAGGTGATAGCTTATCCTCTTACGGTTCCAACGGTAGGTCACAAGCCCAAAACAAGCAAGTAACGAAGGAGATATGATCATTTTACAAAAAGGAGCCAGTGTAGTGAAACTGCAGTCGTCACGACCGTGACTTACATTTCACGCTCGTGAAATGTCTGTTACGCAAAGGTATTGGTCTGCCTCTTGTTTCACGCTCGTGACATGAGTTTCACGACCGTGACTTGGGTCAAGACATCTCCATTTTGTTCTAAACTCAACCATCATCAACTATTATCATAAATCATCAATTCTCATATCAGTTCTCAACAAACAAAAAGTATCATCATCAACACAATTTCTAAGCTTACTAATCAAATTCTAAATACGATTCCTAACATAGAAAACACGTAAACAACGTAAATGATATCGAGTAACCCTTCACCGTTACCTTTATGCGTCTTTAAACGATTTCTAAGCCTTCCTCCACAAGATAGTAATCTTGATCGGGGTCTAGAAAGTCTCCACTTAAACAAAGACGACAAAAGATGAATATAATTCACCTTTGAGAAAGACGGATAAATTGAAAAGCGAGAAAGACGGTAAATTTATTACCAATACGGATAGAGGAAGATGAGAGGGAAGGAGTAAGACGAACCTTAGTGAATTTAAGCGAGTAACGAAGGAGTAGCGATGATTCTAAGATGGATCAAATATGGAGGCTAGGGATTTGGGGTTTCTTGGTGAGGAAGAAGGAGATGTTGAATTGTGAGGAAGTTAGGGTTAGGGTGAGTATATGAGGGACTAAGTGGAAAAAGTCAAGGAAAAAGTCAATAACGTCTTCAGACGTAATTTACTTGAAATCTCGCGTAAAGTCCAAATACGAACTCGAAAATTCTAAATTAGACACGGAAAATTTAATTCTAAACTAAAACTAAATTTCGCTGAAAAGTATCCGTAAAATATTTTACTATAAAAATAGGGTGCATTTGCGGGGGTTACAATCACCCCACCTTTTAAAAAGTTTCGTCCTCGAAACTTGAGAGTAGAAAACAAAAGTATCAACGACAAGAATCGGTTTTCAAAATTAATACGAAAACTTTAATAAGGGAAACATTTATGAAACGAGGTTCATCTTGAAAATGGTTTAAGGAAATTTTTCATAAGTGCGAAACTTTACTTACGGATCTCAAGAGTGCCCGTCGCGAACGAGAACTCTAATTATCCAGATCAAATCAATGTCGAAATAGTGAAATCGAAAATCCAACAAGCGTTAGTAAGTGCAGGTCTAGTCACCAGACGTCTCCAATAACAAGTCCAACATCCAACCAAACACGAAATCCAAATATAAAAGCGAAAGAAATCTATTTTCTCCAAAAAGAGGGTACACAATCCATCTTTAGACTTCTTTGAAAAGTTAAATTTGGAAAACAATATGGAAATTTGAAGATTTTCTCAAAGATAAACTCAAAATAACACGACATTACACGTACATAGAGCGACTCGAGCATCACAAGTACCAATCAGGGTATCAAACTATATACAAAACACGCAAAAACGAAACAAATTGAACTCTTAGGGATAGGAAGATCACGATGAAGTCGGCAGGAAGATCTACAAGAATTCGACATCACTAACTCTACTAATAAACTAGTCCGCAAGAGAATGCAATTTACCCAACTTCCAACTCAACATTTCAATCATTAGATTCCTACGAAAATTATTTCATAACCACGAGACCTCAAGTCATCAACCTAACCATTCAAACCTAATTGGCATCGACTAGGGTCCATAGATTGGAATCTGTAGGAGAGGTCCTTTAACGTACTACACAATCCTTAGATTCATCATACTCTATCTGAGACCACTAACCAAAGAAATCTCATCTAGGGGACCATATCTACCAACAACCACAAAGTGAACGGTCCTTACCATAAAATCCTCTGATCCAATTTATTCCAAAACTCATTATTCTAAATTTACGATGGACTTCTCATCCTCAAAAGCCAAAACACAATCAAAGCAACAAACATAATTATCTAAGATCCATCTAGCCTCATCCAAGGTCTCACGACAAGGGAAAGTCCATAATCCGTTATCGATTATAATAATTCTTTAATACGCCATAACAACCTTAATTCGATAATTACTACGCTCGAAGCCTCAAATATAAATAGTCACATTAGCAAACTATGGTGGTTACTAATCCTCAAGATAAATGGGTTCACCATTCTAACTCTATAATCCATAACAACTGAGCACTCACTATCCAAAGCTTGCAACGAACATTTCTCAATATCAAACTATGATTCCTTAAGAATAAAGAGAATTACTAATTCCAAACCACAAATGACCAATCACTTGGCAATCAGACAACCATTCAAATTATCTAGTTCATCTAAAACTCAAAATGAATCGATTTTCATTTATGACAAAACTCCTCAAACTTTGGGTACCAACTCAATTACCCTAAAGCAAAGTCTCTTTTAGAATCCACCAATTAGAGACATCAAATTACCAAATGATATCCCAAGCAACCGATATAATACTCAACAACAACGAATATCATCTCGCTCAACTTGATTCCCAAAATAGCACTACACTAGCAAGCTCAATAAATGAAGCTACCAAGAGAGTACAATACCGCCAACAGATTCATCCTAAGGTTTAAATCCCAATCCAATTCATGTTCAAAATCAACACGAAGCTAGCTAACAACCCCAGCTATCTCACCAGAGGAAAGACAATGTCACCATGAAACTGGAAACGATAGGAAATTTTAAGGGAAATACGAACGCGATAAGATCGGACGAAAATTAGAGGGACGCTAGAGGCGGGGAGCCAAAAGCTAGATATTGGATAGATATAGCCATGAAGATAGCCAGGCAAAGGAAAAGATAAGAGAAAACATTTTTCTAGGAATCAGGTTTAGTAGGAACTTGCATGAAAGGAAATGGAAAGGGATAATGGTACGAGTAAAAGTTTAAAGTTTAATCCACAAAATTTCTCCTTTCAGACTCAGGGTGATAGCAAAGCAACTCATCCCGATTACAAAGGTCTCTTACAAGGGACCATCGTACCACAAATCATCAAAGTAAAGTACACCTAGATTTAACAAATCGATTACAACCCAATTCATCCATCCCTTCATATAACATGGATTCCCAATTGCGGAATTGCAACTCAAGCATAGTAACATTCTCTCAACTCCAAAATTTGACACACTCTCAAAGGTTTCAAAACCGAATAACTTATAAGGAATTCTCCATACTATTCTCTTTTCAACTCCTATGGCCCACAAGATAGAACACCGAACAGAACGTTATTATCAACATCTTAAGGCATCACCGACATAGCCAATCTAATCAGATTCCACTCATGACCATAATCCTTAAGTAACATGGTTTAATCAATCACGACGACTTATTACCTCAACCAAGTCTCCGATACTATGATGTAAGATCATATTTTTAAATCCAAGAATTATAGCCAAGTACTTTCCACCAAGCGTATACTCCAACACATACACTAGAATCCACAAAAAGTCACTTAGTCTCAAAAGCATTTTACAACTCAAGGCATCATTCAAACTCCTAAATTCAAAAGATTAAATCGCTAATGGGTTAAGAAGTCTTAGCCAACTCATTCAACCTTACACCATCAAATATCATGAACTATCCACACATTAGTCATGACAAGCATCAAGCATTAAAATCATCAAACTTATCTTACTATCTTTCCTTAGAGTTACAATCAATCATCAATATAGGGTGAATTTAGATCTACACCATTTTCCTCAAATCACAAATTCATTCTAGCAAACACTAATATTCCACAAAATTCAAAGTTCTTCCGACCAAGTATAATATACCACAAACAAATGGGTATGGCATCCACAAAAATGTTACACGAGGAAGTTGAGGGTACTAATGGTAAGATGGAGGAACTATCAAGAGTAATTTCCAAGAGGCAAACAAGTTGGAAGAGAAAGAAGCACCTAGATAGAAGGAAGAGAGCATGATACATTAAGGACGAGAGAAAACATCGATGAAGAAGAAATACACTTCAATTAGGCTTGTCAATCTTCAATCTTCGGTAGAGGATACTTCTGCTAGGTAACACATGATCCACCTTAAGACGGTAGATACAAACAAACATCTCTCAACACAATCAACAAACAAGTTAGAACCTAACAAACATCTACTGTGTCAACCCTCGCGAATGCGGAAATAAAACATAACAAGCATGTGAATTATATAGCGGAAAATACGGTGTTTTTAAAACTTTTTACATGTAAGATAGAAATACGAGGAATGTCAAATAAATACAAACTAAAATAGAATATACTACAAAGAGACGTAGTCTCTCAAAATGTTATCAATGTCAAAGTGATTAGCAAACTAGCTAAATAACGTCTAGAGGTGATTCATCCAGGGACAACGCCCGCTAGCTCACACCCGAACCCAAAATACCACAAGCAAAAAGCCATCCAATCAAGCAACCTGTTCATCCATGAAAAACATGAACGCCACATTCAGTGGGGAGTAACTCCGGGTTCTCCCAGCCATATCACATTAAACGTACATAAAAGGAAATACAAAAGTAGAAGCATGCATATATGCATATACATGTGAAATACGATAAGGATAAATAGGCAATTCAATATATAAAGATAAGAGCATATGGAATACAAATCCGAATCCATCATATTATACAAAGACTCGGGGAAGACACTCTTAGGCAACCGAATACACTCACTAGGGCTTGCATCTCACCGTTAGCGGTATAAGTTTGATAAGATTGAGACTCGACAACCAAACCATGCCAAGTCATGCGATGATCACAATTAATCCATCATATTATCATCCAACCAAACATACAATATATTGACGACCTCTCTCACGGTAGATGAAACGCACTAGCACCGTGTACATGGCAAGAATGATTAAAATCGCATCCACGGGATGACATTTCCCTGAACGCATACACGATGACATTTCGTATATGTAGACTTATTTCCTTTTGGTATGACGACGATAATAATACGGTCCTAGTCTAAACCTGGCTAGACTCTCGGAATAAACGTGTTCCGATTCGACAAGCGATGACATTTCGCATCCAAGACTCGGTCAATCGTAGAAGCCGAGTACCTCAAATTCGGTCGATAATTCACGAAAGAGGCGGAAAAGAGCACAAGCATCAAAACAAGCGGTACGCTACATGCCAATGACACCACCTCGCAAGTATACAACATTTGACGGCCGGGTCGATCAACGCTAAGCGTTCGCCTCCCAACAACGTCGTCATATGCCCACTAACACATGCAATTAAGCAGTAAGGATACATCCCCGTTCCGACATTCCAGCCTTACGAACGTGGAGGTAGCCAAGGGAATGAGAGTAAAAAGCACATAACAAAATAGTGCTCAAACCGTAACATTTGTAAAAACCGACTCAAAGTGGGACAAATCAAAAACCGTCACCAAGCATGAGAATAGGGCATTATATAAATGTAAATAGGAATATCATATATTCGAAACATTAATATTTAAAGTTATTACGTAAATTTATACGATAAACGAACCATCGGAAATATTATAAAAGAAGATTTAAGAAAGAAAGAGGAAAGAACATCAGCAGGGTGCCAGCCGGTCAGGTGGACTGGCTGCCGACCACCCGGCTGGCATCATATATCATATGAAAACTTCAATGAAAATACAGCGTGTCCCAGCCGGTCAAAGGGAACGGCTGCCGGCTACCCGGCTGGGACCAAAGTCATACGAGAAAAACAAAGGCATGTGATATAAGCATGATATAAATGTAACAATGATAAACATGAAACAATGCATGATTACATAAGCATTAGACCAAGTTTAGGAAGTATAAAGAATAAGAAACATAAATCTCATCTCAAATCAACAAGTTTGGAAAACTATTAAAACAAGGGTCCACTTCAAACGGTCATAACTAGAGTTCTAGACATTCAAATTCAAAAATTCCAAGTGGAGGTGATAGCTTATCCTCGTACGGTTCCAACGGTAGGTTACAAGCCCAAAAAAAGCAAGTAACGAAGGAGATATGATGGGGTCGGTGCAGTGAGACCCAGCCGGTCAGGGGGACCGGCGACCGGGTACCCGGCTGGGAACTCATTCACCCGAGAACAACAACACTTCAACATCCATTTTCAACAATCATCAATAACTATTATCAACTATCAATAATCATTAATTATCATCAACAATCATCAACAAACAACACTCACCATCAACAACACAAGTTCTATGAATACTAATTCTATTCCAAAAACGATTACTAACATGGAAAACACATAAAAAACGTAAATGATATCGAGTAACCCTTCACCGTTACCTTTATGCATCTTTAAACGATTTCTAAGCCTTCCTCCACTAGATAGTAATTTTTGTCGGGGTCTAGAATGTCTCCACCTAAACAAAGACGACAAAAGATGAATATAATTCACCTTTGAGAAAGAAGGATAAATTGAAAAGCAAGAAAGACGGTAATTTTATTACCAATACGGATAGAGGAAGATGAGAGGGAAGGAATAAGACGAACCTTAGTGAATTTAAGCGAGTAACGAAGGAGTAGCGATGATTTTAAGATGGATCAAATATGGAGGCTAGGGATTTGGGGTTTCTTGGTGAGGAAGAAGGAGATGTTGAGTTGTGAGGAAGTTAGGGTTAGGGTGAGTATATGAGGGAGTAAGTGGAAAAACTCAAGGAAAAAGTCAATAACGTCTTAAGACGTAATTTACTTGAAATCTCGCGTAAAGTCCAAATACGAACTCGAAAATTCTAAATTAGACACGGAAAATTTAATTCTAAACTAAAACTAAATTTCGCTGAAAAGTATCCGTAAAATATTTTACTATAAAAATAGGGTGCATTTGCGGGTGTTACAAGTGTTTAAATCTCCAATATCAAATATACTCAATCTTTGTGTAATGTCTTGCCTTTAATAAAATTTCTACACGAAAGAGTTTCAGCACATGTCTTTTCTTTAAGATAAACTTCAGGTTTATCAAAATGGGTATAATAGGAACCCAAATGGCCTTAATCGTCACATTGTTAGCATTTAATATGTCATCTTTCTTAATTTGCCCACAATTTAAGACAATATTTTATAAGCACCCGGCTGTCTACAAATAATTTAATTTATTATACGCCACTTTCTAGTTGACTATATATCTTACTAAACTTCTGGTGAGAAATGTCGTATCAAGTGTTAAATTAAATGTGTAGTTGACTATAATTACAGTGCTAAAATTCTAGTTAGCAACATTTCATCATATAAATTCAAATTATTTCTTTTGTATCTGGCCAGATAAACAATAGATATGACATAAGACACAATTTGTGTCTTATATATATATATATATATATATATATATATATATATATATATATATATATATATAGAAGTAGGTTCAAATGAGTCTACCCCTTATCTTTGAGTCCATGAGTCCTAATCCAAGCCCTTAGATTAAGAGGATGAAGGGCTGGGATTAAAACAAAATCAAAGGCTTAGATTAAGAGACACACCCAATCCAATTCCTCAAACCCTAATATAAATACTCTTTCCTCACTTTTTCTCTCATTTTCACATCATCCCTTTCTCTTTCTATCTCCCTTCTCTCTCGTCAATCCTTAAAAAAACCAAAAAACAACAAACTAAAACCACCCACCAAACACCACCCACCAGACACCTTCACCCAATACCGCCACCTCCTCCTCCCCGCCTTTCATCTTCCGCGCGCCGCCATCACCAGCCACCTCCTCCGCAGCCACTTGCAACGCCCCCGCAACTCCTCCCGGCCGGACCGCCACTGCCCCCCTACTCCCTTCGCCGTCCGCCTTCCCCCTCCAAACACCTCCACCGCTCTCCTCGCCGCCGCCTCTTCTCCACCGTCGACATCCTCCCTGCCTTCATCCTTCGCCGCCACCTGCTACACCACCGTCCTCTCCACTCTCGTCCTCCTCCCTGCCCGCCTTCTCTCCTCCACCGTCCTCCTCATCCCTTCCTTCCACCTCCTCCCTGTTCGCCTCCTTCCGCCGCCATCCTTGCTCTCCCTCCTCTTCTCACGGCACCTTTCACCCACCACTACCATTCTTACATTTGAAATAAAAAACACAAACTACCACCACCACCATTTAGATATGAAAACCAAATAAAAAACAACAACAAAAATAACCACAATTTTAGATCTGAATAAAAAAAGTTAGAAATAAATAACCACCACCATTTCATATCTTATTTTTTATTTTTTCGTATTTCGTATGTTTTTTATTTTTATTTTAGATATCGTGTTTTTAATGGATATTTTTCTTTCCTAGATCTACTTTTTTTTTTTTTTTTTCAGATTCACTTTGTTTTTTTATCTCGTTTTTTATTTCTTACGTTTTCTATTTTTTATTTTAAATCTCGTTTTTGTTGTTTTTTGGTCTCTTTTTTTTGTGTGGATTTTGCTGGATTTTTATTTATTTTAGATCTCGTTTTTTATTTGTTTTTATTTTAGTTAGGTTTTTTCTAGATCCAAAGTTACACCATTATGGACTAAAGTTACAAAAGTAAGGACTAAATTACACTATTTAAGAGTTTTATGATTAAAGTTATACTATTAAGGGAATAAAGTTACATTATTAAGCACTAAAGTTACATTATTATGAACTGAAGTTACTGAAAGTCCATAGACCTTAATTAGACTCCTCTAATTATTTGTTAAATTACTTGTTAATTTAGTATTTAATGATCTATGTAACATGCATGCAAATATAAAGACATTTATATAAAAGAAGAAATTTCCTCACATTGATATGGAAAATATATGGGCACAACAAGAACTCCTTCTTGTTGTTCTTGAGCTACAAATATGGATGAACACAAGAAATCTCCAAACTAGAAAACCTCCTTCAAGTTGCACCAAGATGACACCAAATAATCCACCCTTATTATTAACTAGATAATAAGATAGATGATATACTACTAATATTAGACTATATTACTACACTAGTAATACTTAGGAAATATTAGTATATGAGAGTTTTTAGTGAGAGGAAGGATTTTTAGAGAGAAGTGTAAAATTGCACAAAATGAAGTAGTAGAATAATGAACAACATTTGTTCATTATATAGCCAAAATGGCCGGACCATTTAGTCCAAAAATGACTATTATTTTGTTCAATTTGATCACATGCATTAGAGTGGAGTGTTGTAGTATAAGTGATGATTGTATGCTACTTGTTATGTCACTTTCAATTGGTAACTAAAGAGTATAAACAAGAACAACAATCATCACCTTGTAACTACAATGTAACCAGCCATTGTGGCCTAGTTTGATCCATTTTGATTTTTGATATTTGTCTCACAAATACTTATTGATCATATGGTTAATTATCTTGCATAATTAAGTGTTAATTTGATCATATAACAATTATATGACTTAATTAAATAAATAATATGTACTTAACATTTTAAGTAATATTTTACCATTATATCCATATATAATGGGTCCCACAATGCTTAGTTAATTTATTTTACACCTCCTTGTAAATATAATTACTATTAACCTCTATCTCAAAACCTCAACTATTTTAGTAATTTACATTA